>JAUHJX010000003.1:45876-55013 GCA_031763035.1 Lilium candidum | reverse complement strand
TTCCGGAGAATCCAGCTACAGGAGAACCAGGAACGGAGGGCTCTCCCCCTTTTTCCGCTCGACTC
Organism: Lilium candidum; assembly: GCA_031763035.1. Lineage (NCBI taxonomy): Eukaryota > Viridiplantae > Streptophyta > Magnoliopsida > Liliales > Liliaceae > Lilium > Lilium candidum. The sequence goes on along the minus strand of JAUHJX010000003.1, from coordinate 54,948 downwards.
TTTGGTCTTAAGCTTGCCCAATAAAGAGTCAAGCGCCTTCCTCCTCTTGTTATCTGATCGCTTAGAGCAGTCAATCTCCCCGAGGCATAATAATAAGAAAGGGCCATATTCAAGCAAGATAGAGGGCGACCGATTGACCAGGCAAGTCCGCAAGAGAGTAGAGTGAAGTGAGGCGAAGAAGGTCCTTTGCTGTCTCGAATGGAATCTCTTCTTTTCTTCTTTGATCGCTAGACCATTGGGCGATTCCTCCTATTTCCCCCATCTCTTAACAACAACCTAAAGCGAGGCCTTAGGGCGGATTTGGCTCAAGATAGAACAAGAGAATGGTTGAGGGAGCTGCCTATCAAAACGAATGAATAGATTGAAGCTAAGCTGAGGCACGGGATCGGATCAGAAGAAAGGGATGAGACGGCTGGAAGGAGAGGAAAACGCTTAGGCCCAAAATAGGTCTTGCATAGCTAGATGTGAAAGAAGAAAGGGGAGCGAAAGTGAGGTGGCTTAGGCCTCATATGAGGAGATGGCCAAAGAGCCTCTATCTTATTTCTTCTTATCTGTCTCCTAGCATAGAAGGGATGTTTTTCCAGTTTCGTTAGAGGCGGAGGGGATCTTATCCCTAGTTCTAGACACAGCAGCTTGTTGAACTACTTTCTGAGAGTCAGACACGGTGGCGCCTAAAGACTAAAGGACAGCAGCAATTGTATTTGACGACGTCCTTCCCCTGTCGGGCCAAGCCAGATATGAACAATAGGTAAAAACAGCACTTTCTTATCTCGAGCAGTGGACTAGCGAGTCGGGAGGTCTTCCTTCTGAAATAGGATATGCGAGAATCACTTTATGGCTTGGGGGCTAAGATGTTCATGATGGATCTAAAGGGAAGGTCTTCCTCGCACCCTTTTTCTTGAACTCATTCTTTAGGGGTCTTAGGATTGATCCGCTCTCCCGGCCACTATGGCATTGGTCCTTATCCTTCCTTTAGAGTTCGAAACCACTATCAGCTGTGCTACCTGTCACGTTCATGGCCAGATTCTTAGCCTTTTTGTTTGCTGTACTAGGCCTGCCTACTGCTGTACCCTGACCTGTGCTTGCTGCTAACCTCTGCTTAATTAAGACATCTTGCTTTCTTTCAGAACCTACTCTTCTCCCTTAGCTTGCTCTGCTTGCCCTTGTCCACAACGAAGGAGGAGGCCGCCGTGTGTCATCACTAAGGGCTAATTCTCTGGTAAACCAACATGAAGAAGGAGAGTGTCTCAGATGTGCCACCACTCTGGGCCGGGACTTATGATAGCATACATACTATAAGAGGTAATATCCCTCGTGACCTCTCCCGCAGCGGTAGGCCCACCACTTTATAGCTTGGTCGACTCGGGGTTCTGAATGTCTGGTTGCTAAGCAGACCAAGGCATGGACTGCCCCACTTAGTTGAAAGCACCCTCACTCACTCTCATAGCTAGCGCTCTGTACTTGACTTACACAACCATAGGCCACAATTGCTCGTGGAAAGAGATAAATTCCAACGCAAGGAGTGAAGTCGTCTTGCAGTCTATAGGTTGGTCTTCCGTGGACTTTAGCATCACGAATATAGGCCAAGCAAGAAGCAAGCCGCCTGCGCCTATTTTATCTTTCCTTCATTCGAAAGTGTCGATCAAGAAGCGTGAAGGCCGCGCCTTCTAATAACGTCTTGCTTCTACTATTCTACTCTTACTAAAGAGTGAGTATATAGAATCGAGTGGTATCTACGCATCACTCTATAGAACATAGACTTTTTTTGGGAGTCAAATTGAATCTGATATTAACATTTTCCTGCCTACTTTTTACAGAAAGATGACTTGGGGTGCATGGGTCTCGACTGGAAAGTTTGATTTGACCGGTAGGGTTCTTCCATCACTTCAGGTGCTGCAGAGTGCTGGGGTTCTGTCTTAATCTTGCTTGAATCACTCTAGGCTCCAGCCCCTCCCCTGGAAAGCTGGCAAGAGCTATACGTGTCTCCACAGTCCGACCTCCTCTTGGCTGTCTGCTTCTAACGACCACTTAGTGGGCTTAACTCTTTATAGAGGCGTGGCGCTGCTCGATGCTTCTGATCAATAGGAATAGGAGGGTCCGAAGGAGAAGCTTCTTGATGAGCATCTATTGGAGTCGATCATTTCCAAGATCTAATTCCAGTTTCTTATTATGTAGTGGAAACGCCTCACAATCTTCAGTTTTACGCTTACGCTTAAAGGAAGAAATGTTCTTGGTGGATGCAGGACCTGGTACCCCTCAAATTTGTATGCAAGATGAGCCTACTGGAGTGCCAATCAAGCGAACCACCAGGGTTGAGAATAAAGTGGGATCCCTGGACGTAGTGGCTTGTGAATCACTGATCAAAAAGCGTATTTTGGAGAGATTCTTCATCGATCTAGTGGCCGGTGAATCACTGATCAAAGAGCGAGCAGCCACCAGGTTTAATTCTTTTGTGGGATCCCTGGATCTAGTGGCTGGTGAACCACTTCTTCTTCCACGAAGATTCAGACAAAACCGAGCTTGGATGGAACTGAAGAAGATTTGGCGAACGAAGAAAAAGGTCAAAGGGTTTATTATTGACAAAGTCAAAGGAGGTTATTCAGTAGCCATCGCAGGTTTCATTACCTTTCTTCCATTGGGTCCTCTCATAACTCAAAGGATAGCGAATGATCGATTCGCTATTGATAGCATTAACCCCAAAAGGACGAATATTGTGGTGTTATAACAGCGGCAGATCAAACAAGAACTTGATGATGAGAAAAAAAAAAAAGATAAAATTTTTCCTAATCCGAAAGCCCACCTTAAACCATTATTACTATGAACGGTCAAGTCCGCAACTATCACGTAAGTGAAGGGTTATAAAGGCTCGACTGATAAGGTACGTAGTTGCTCGACCAAAAGGAGAGGAGAGCTTCAAATCGGAGTAGATAATAAGTGCTCGTAGATCCGTTGTAGATCTGGAAGTGACATATATACTGTTGTTTGTATTGTATGACTAAACCTCTTAGGGGTGTTGATCGACTCACGTTGTAGCCCACCCAATCCCAAGATCGAAAACATAGGTGACTTAATCTCTACTAAGCCACCATTGAACCCTCGTGTTGGTGACTCTTCCGCTCAATTTAATTACTTTTGCGCTTCTTTCCTGTTCCCTTTTTATGCCCGGGAAGAATATAAAGAAGCCGTGTTTGTCTGTACGGTGGAAGCAAGAATAAACTTGACTTCTTCATCTTATATTACAAAGTGTCCTTGGTTCTTTTGATTGGATGATTCCCAGTTGCTTAGTGCGATCTCGTAGATAAAGGAAGGTAGGAGCTCTTATAAGATCGGACCTATTCTCCTCTCTCGTTCAAGCGGTTCCTTTAACAAGTAATTGGGTTGTTTAGGTCCCTCATAACATGTCAAATGGCGATATAAAAAACTTTGTTTTAGGAAGCTATATGCTTAACACTGGCAGTAGCCACGGTGTCTTAGGTCGATAGCAGGTAGAGGCCCTCACTTCAGGCACTTGCTGCCGCTTCTGGATCTTTTGTTGTGATGAATCGAATAAAAGATTCTCGGTGCCACACCGCTTCTGTTGAAGAAGGTAAGGAAAGTGGATCCGGAATCAAATATATTATAGTAGCTCGATTTGGTCCGAGTGGTGTAACTTTTTTTATGTTTCGGCTATACCCATTTACACTTTCTCGGACTAGGTAAAACGTAAATAGTAAATAAGTATATTGTTCGACTCCTCATTTATCCTTCCGGACCTTCCCATCGGGTTGTTTCGAAAGCCCCCCACTCGAACAAATAGGGGAATGCACGAAGCAAGACAGGAAGCCGGGCTGCTATTGTTGTGGACTCTTCCTCATTGAATCTAGCTTTATGGATTGAGATAGTTTTCCCGGGAAAAAGTGGATGTGAAAGGTTTATAACTCCTTGTCTAATCGAGAAAAGAATCTATACCTAGTTTAAAAATAGAATATCTCTTTTCTGACTTAGCGACTTCTTTACCCGCTACGAGAGACTGAATGAGAAGAATAAACCGACCCATATGAGCAAGAGATGGCACCGGTCGAAGCCGAACCAACGGCATCTGCTCAACAGTTCCAGTCCCATATTTGCCTTTATTTTAATGATTTCCTGGAAGTTTAACCGTTGAGAAGTATAATCTAATTCCGATCTTTATTTTGTTCGAGTCTTTGGAAAGGTGGGCTATAACTTGAGTAAAGGAAGTGGTGGGGCCTATCTTTTGTTAGGGATGAAACAGAGTATGAGAACAAAGGCAAGACCAGCGCGGCAGGGGTAGGTGACTGTTCTCTCTCCTTTCGGCCTTGGCCAATGTGAACAAAATACGAATAAAGGGTAATCGGCAGACTTTATCCGAGCTACTCTTATTCTTTTTAGGTAGTTTCTGTTGACAAGTTCCGATCAGGAAGGGAATTGCAGAGCAGCCCGTCGACACTGCGGGTCTTTTTATGTTCGTCGGCTTGGCTTCTTCTTTAGTATCGTTATGGAAGACTTGGCTCGACTTCACCTTTCGGGTTTCGTTCAAGCACTTCTTCCCGGTTTTGGTAGTTAGGTATCTCCACGTATTCTAGTATTCCCCTATGTTGCCCGTGTTAAAAGAAAAAAGATCAATTGGGCCATATTTCCCGAGAGAGACTGCCTTCTCTCAGGCCAGCAGTCGTCTACTTCTAGTCGACTACTCTATGACGGTCTGACCTCTTTCCTGGGCTCTGCTCGCCCGTCTACGCTCCGACCAATTATTTAGTACAAATGGTTCAATTACATTCCCTTGCTTTAAGTATAATAAATAGTAGTAGTCGTCAAAAAGTGCACTTTTTCCTATATATAAATTGATATCTGAGGATCCCTATCCTTATCTCTATGCACGCGGATACCTATCTATCTATAATAGAGAGATCTCTCTCTATAAAGAGATCTAGACTACCCTCTTTCCGGATAGAGATGTCCCTATGAGCGAGCCTCTTTCTTTTTTTCTTTAAATGTTTTGGCCACGTCCGTTTCCGCGGAGAAGAGGAAGGTTTGGATCTTTCAATCTTATGTCGTGAGGGATGTGACCTATGTTAGGTCCATAAGATACCACAGCTTTTGGTGTTCTATGATTCACCTCCGAATAATGAGTAGGTAGTTCGATCCTTTGGATTCTTCTCTTTCTAGTAAATGGGGATCCGGAACAAGAGGTCAAATTACTATATAAAGAAGACTTGTAAACAAAAGGACTGATTCTTCGAGTGGGAAGATTTCGGTTTTTATCCTCCCTTCTCTTCAATAAGAAGAAGTATTTGAAATGAAACAAATTCCTCTTCATTCTGTTGTGCTCAGCGAAGGCACTGCCTAAGCATACTTTTGCTGATCCAAACTTCTTTGTTCTTTCTAAGTCTTCTTCTTGCATAGAAGAACGCAACTCTTGCAAAAACCGGGATTTGAGTAGTAGGCGGCACCCCCTCTGAGTTTTGAGTAGGCGGAACCATTCTGTTTTGGTTCTTCTCCACATTCTGACCGGCAGGAATTTGCCTATGATTTGATCAACTGAGATGTCCATATAGAAAGATCTCCGGATTTCTTCACCGCGGGTTATCGCGTCATTTTCTTGAAAAGATATTAGATCACCGTGGGACACTTTTAAATGAGTAATGCTTACCATTCCATTATTCACAAAAACCCTTCGATGACTTATCGGCTGCCTTGCTTGAGGAAGAGTGTCACTAAAATGGAGACGAACCGGAAGAACGTCCGATCTTGTTTCTTGATTGAGTAGAAAAGGGATATATGAAGTTCGTTCTATTCCTCTGTGCATCTCCCTTATGGGTAAATCCCCATAATAAAGGGGCAACTTTCGTGTAGTTTGTAATTTGATGTTACTGTTTAGATTTTCTCTCATAGAAAGATTTCTTTTAAAGGATCTCCTCTTGTTCCTCAATCTTCGGAGAATGCGGCGTTGTATTAGAGAAAGTTCTCTCTTCCAAACATTTCCTGGAAGTATACGACACGTTTTAAATCTTAATGCGGGCATGGTGTGGGTCCGACTTGTTGAATTAGTCTTTTTCGCCACATCGCGTCTAAGGGGAATCGAACCTTGCACGACCCCCACGTCCCTCAATTAACTACGAGAATTCGTTGCCTAGTTCTTGTCAGTTCTCATAGCGAGGGACGATCTTTTGATGAATGGTATGGACGCCCTAGTGACCTTTGCCAGTCTCAGTGAGGGGAGGGTCCGGAGGAGTTGAATCTCTCTTAGATATCCTGCACTAATGATGTGGCCGCGTAACCAACCGCTTTCAAGTTCCATCCAGGTGAGTGTAGGATACGGAATAAGACACGAGCGTCTAGTTATAGAAGCGAGACGCGAGCTAGCATACGAGCGTCACTAGCCGACGCATAGGAGTACGGGCCAGTATATGAGGTGGCCGGGCGAACGGAGTTGGTTAGCTCCGTTGCGCTGCCTACACAGGCCTAGTCTCTGACGCTCTCCGAAAACCTCACTACCGGTCGCCCTTTTAGAAACATAATCCTTAGGCAGGAGCTCGATCTCCGTCTAATGGAAAGGTTTGGAATTTAGTGAATGCTCAAAGGTTCGGAAAGTTTGTGGCAAACTTGAAAAACACTACCGTGATATGCAATATATAGAATTTCCAGTAGCAGAGGGTCAAGTATATATCTTTCAAACTATAAATGGCAAGACAGCGGCAAGCGCAGCAATCCAAATTGCTGTTGATATGGTCAAATGGGGTATAATGACCTCAGAAAAAGCTTTAATTGCTGATCCAGTTTTCAATTGCTGCACGCTTCCTTCGGCAAAACTACTCCAGTAGACATTAATACTGAACAACACGGATCTGATGAGCCCCACATAGGAAAGCCATTTGCTAGTCCAAGATTAAACCCTGTTGGTTGTTAGTAATCTTCTCATTTTCAATGAGAGGCCTACAGTCTCTGGCTGTGAGTCTAGTGGAAATAAGGGGCACTACAAGATACTTGATGGGCAAGGTCCCTTCTTTGAAGGCAGTTCTCAAGTGCTTAGTATCTTCATCCCACTTATTGGTGTCAGGATTTTCCATCCATCAACCCAGAGAGAGCAGAAAAGGAATCCAAAATTTCTTTTATGACAGAGGTGGAGATCTCCTTGGCGTAATAACAGGAGATCATCAGCAAAACAAAGGTGAGTCAAATCCAGCTTAGCACATCTCGGGTGGTGAGAGAACCTTCCATTACAGGAAGGGCAAGGATCCTGGTCCATAGCAAGAACAAACAGATAGGGAGAAAGTGGATCCCCTTGTCTCAGCCCCTTCCCTCCGTATAAATAGTCGCCCCCCCATTGATGGAGACCGAGAACTTTATTTGGGGGTGGTGATACAAGCCGCAATACACTCAATCAGATGGGCAGGAAGGTCCTTTAAAAATCCCCAGAATTAAATTAAATCCCAATGCGCTGAGTGCTTTCTTCAAATCCATTTTGATGGCACACCAAGGCTTCCCTGTATTCCTGTGGTAGTTTATAAGTAATTCCTGAGCAAAAAGGATGCAGGAAAAAGGACCTCTTGACTAACATCTGGCCTGGCATCTGGAAATGGATTCGTTCGGGACCTACGTTCCCGGCCTTGCCACTAAGCTACCCAACTAAAATTGAGTAAGTCTCTGTGATCGGTTGTAACTGTTCTCTTTACCGCCTGTTCTGGTTGAGGCATCTAGTTCTGATGGCGATAAGTTCGATTCCTGGCCGGGCGTCTCTGTCTCGTTTGTTGTATACAAAGATGGAAGTTTCCACCTAGTCACTGCTCTTCTTACTATTTGAAGAAGAATTCTATTTAACGTTGTAGTTGCTCGGTTCGTGAAGCTTCCTTTGATACAAGAATGTGACGCTAACGACCTGCTTAACGCACGATAATCGAGTAGCACCCTTACCCTTGGTCGAAAAAATTGAGTTTTGGGCAACTAGATGGCTCTTAGGAGTGGAGAACAGGAATTGAGTAATGCCGATAGGCGAACGAACCCAACCCTTTTTTATAAATCTTACCATTCTTGAACGAGCAACAAGTGAAGACCTGACTTCGGCATCTTGGGTGGTAACGGTAACGAGGGTAGGAGGAGAATGAAGTTTCATCTAGCCACTATGCCATAACATAACACACTAAGTAATTCGCTGTGGACAATGAACGGATGGAACACTAAGCAAGCGCCAAAAAGCAAGGCAAAGCAATGGGGTCTCTCGAAGAGAGCCAAGCTGAAAGACTAAGGGAAGCGAAAGTCATTCTAAGTAGTTCGTGCAGCTCAAAGCAACCAGCAGTGAAAAGAAAGGAAAGGGGAAGTACTAAACAAGAAGCCTATCCCTTCGTCTAGCTGTTTGCTTCTCCTGTTACGCTTGGGCATGCCGTACGTTAGGCAGTCGACCCATCTGATTGATCATTTTAAAGTTCTTGCATTCAGCTTGAGATAAGAAGCATTTAGCTAGAAGGATACGATCGACGGCCAGTGATAGGCGAATAGCCATTACTATGTCCATCAAAAACCTTCCTACCTCTGACACGACCGCTGCTATGGCGACTGCCGGATTAGATTGAACACAACCAACTAATTGAACAAGTGGGCTATCGAACAACAGGCCAAGGTAGAACACTCCGTTTTTTCCATTCCAAAACAGTCCGGGATAGCAACCAAAGAAAGGCATTCACTAAACAAATACCAAAACCTTGCCAGGTCACTAAAAATATGTTTGCTTTGCTAGTCTCCTTCGGACCCTTGCTTTCATCAATTAGAATAACCAAGCCATGCCAATAGTACAATCGTGTTACCGAAGCCTAAGTCAAGCTTGTTAGCAAAGTCTCGAATACCAAAGCGACCGAGCGAAGTACTGAAGCGCGAAGATAGCAGCGGCAGCTCTCGCTAGCCAAGGAAGACAAATGTATCTCTCTTTCATGGGAACCACCCTAGAGTTGAACACAGCTATTCATCAGGATGCGTTCTCTTATGACATTTATGACATTTCGATGCCTAGAATTAGTATACTTAAATGGGTCTTATCTAATAGTGGTTGATCATATGGGTAGTATAAATATATGGTAGACT
>JAUHJX010000003.1:876-40876 GCA_031763035.1 Lilium candidum | reverse complement strand
GTACAAAGAATGTTCCCAGACACCTATGCTTTTTCGTAGAGTCGGAGAAGATTGAAAGACAGGTTAGGTTGATCTCAGGCTTAGAGCGCTCGCTACCATCTATTCTTCGTTCTCATCCTTGTCTTTGCCTCTTTCACCCTTTTTTAAAATGCCCAAGAAGAAGTGTATCAACATTTCTCTGGCTTTTACTATTATGAACAAAAAAAAAGCTAATGTTTGTCGTCTCCATCAATAAATTGTGGGTGGGGTTAAAGCGAGCCCTAAGAGCTTGGTTCGCAAAGCTTGAAGAGGCAATGCAGACCAGATAGGTGGGTTGGTTTCGTGAAAGTGCGCTCTTTATAAAATCCAAAAATCGAAAGAGGATTGGTTCTTGCACTTGTGTATGTGGATGACATCATAGTCACTGGGAGAAGGGACGGGGTTGATTCGGAACCCACTGATCCGCTGAAGAGCCCATTGGAGTTGATTCACCTGAGGCAGTAGTTAAGGCAGTTTCAGTCGATCCAGCCGCAAGGGACCACTAGGTAAGTAAGGGATTCCTATGGGGAAAGACTAGCGTAAAGCTAGGGCAAAAAATCGAGGGCCTAGGCGTAAACGTGAAATAGGAGACGGGACACGTGACTGGAGATGGGTGCCTTCCTCTCGACGTCGCAGGACGCCCGCACGGGAAGAGGGGCGCCACTTTTTATGTGCCGGGCTTTTTACCATGTCTCCCGAAGCATTTCAGTACATATGGCGCAAGACGATTTCACATATCGAGGTCGGAATGGGATCGGGTGTTTTCACGTCTCACCCTAGTGCCCGGTTTGTGAAGATTGGAGATTGATGAACAAGAAGGAGGAACGAAGTAGCTTGACCCCAGGTAAAGGAGAGGTAGGGAACTCTTTCTTTTCTCACTTTGTTTTCTTTCTCGTGGGTAGTTGGTCTGCTTTTGCCATAGTTAGTTGATCGCAGGTTCAGTCAAAGCAAAGACAGCAGGGAAATTCAATAGATATGCAGATCAAACCTCGGAGCTAGAAGCTAGAATCTGTCCGGTTGTTCCCCCGGTCGATAGCAGCAGCGGGTAAGGTTCTTGGTCGACCAAGCGCTTTTGCCTCTTCCACATATCAATTAGTTCAGGTTTCATATTGTGATTTAATCAGGAGGGAGATGCACAAAATCTAAAGGATCGGTCCATCAGCAGCCTCTCCTTACATAGTCTACATAGTCTGATCATCTGAGAATCGAGAGGTCGACTTCGCGGCTACAACTGAGAAAGAGGGACACTTTGGCTTTCGCTCACAAACTATAAGAGCCCTTTTTAGTTGTATTCGTGACCCAGGCATTCGCATGTATTCTACTAACGGATTCTCAGACAAGACGCGCCGGTAAAAAGTAAGTGTAGCTAGGAATTTGAGTTCTTGCACGCTTTCATCACGAGCTTCTAAATCCGAATATGCCATCCGAAGGTGCCACTGCGGCCTACGTTTATGTATAAACTGGACTCGTAGCGAGAAGTATTCGATGGTTTGCCCGGCTAATCGTGATAAGGAAAGAAATGTCCAATTTTCTCACCTCGGTGAGCCTCCTACAAGTTCTGCTGAAATTATTATATAAGGTGATAAATTCTATTTAAATTAATCCAATGAGCTACGAAATTCACAATGCTTTTTAATTTAGTTGAGCTGGCTGCGCTTACCCATATGATGCAATCGAGAGGGTGGTTGAGAAGTGCTAAACGCTATCTACTTCGCTATAGACCGGAACCTTTTCTTAGCTAGACTGGCGAGGGCCAAAACGGTAGAGTCTTTCTACTTTTTGTCCCCGATGAAGTCCGTAGATCTGGCTGGGGAAGCACCTTTTCTTCTTCTAGTTTTAGCATTGAGTCAACCTCGGCATTTCGATAGGAATTGGTTACTAATGATATAAAAGTGAGAGATTGTCACCTTTACTAAATCTTGCCCAAATTCCCTTTCTTGTTACATGAGCTACGGAGCGAAGGTCACTCCTAGGAGAAAAGGTACCCCAAGATAAGTCTAAAAAGTAAGATTCCAGCTGCTTTTTACTGAAGAGGACTTATCGATGCATAGGAAAAAGAGGAATCTACTCATACAGTCAAAACAAAAGAAAGAGCGTGAACCAAACGGGGTAGTTCCCTAGCCTTTCCTTTGGCTTATAAGCCCCGGTTCATAGTAAAGGAAGAAGGGTAAAGGACTTGGAGTCTCCGTAGCCTAGTCGTATAGAAAGACTCATGTACGACTAAGGATGTTGTGATCCCATCCACTGATACCATTACCCATTAATAGTGGCTTAGTTGCTCCTGCCTTATGCCCGGCCGGGAAACAACTGTAAGGTGGGTAAGGCCTTGGTTCTTGAAAGTAGTACGTCTCTATCATTTAGGGCTGCCCTTCTTCACTCGTGGGTGCTTTGCCCTTTTCTTGTGAGCGGCTATTGCTTGCTTGCTACGAAACCGTGATAGTATTTGCTTGGAAAAAGAGCGTACGGATAGTCCCGCAGATAAACCCCTTTATTAGTGGTAGTTGGGAACTTCCTTACCTGCTTTCTAAAAAGAGCTTTTTTTTGCTTATCGACTTGACTATTGAAGTTAGAGATAAGATGATTCAACCTCTGAGTGACCTGACGGGCTACCCTTTTTCTGAAACATCCGATCGCAGCTCTGCTGCTCGAGGAACGGACCATAGTTCCGATCGCAAACCTACCCTACTCACTTTTATGGAAAGATCCACTTCACAATGAAGCGGTACGTTCATATCACACAGCTAAAGGTACAGCTATTAATTCTCCTGAAGAAGCAAGCAAGAAGTCTGAGACATCCATAAGCGTTTTAGGCCAAAGGTAGACTTCCCCTCTACCTTTAATCCAATGGAAATCCGTGCTAGAGTTAGAGTAAGAAGAATCAGGAGGGAGGGTCGGGTTGAGAGCTTCTCTCGCCCCCGTTGTATTACATGTACGCTATATTGGGTACGACGTGGTTGCTTGTCTGCCAGTCGAAGTATCTTAGGGCCCAAAGAAAAAATGGATAAATTATATCCCCACCAGCCAGCGGCTGAATTACTTGTTCTACTCTAGCGGGAGCTCACCATCATATCATGAACATTCACCTCTTTAAATTCCTTTTCTATGAAATTATCTCCGGTAGCAGACGCGCCTGCATAACTAGCTTATATTTTTTAATTGTTTTCTACGATTTAGATAGTAGAAGTTGTGACATGGCTTGCATTGGTAGGATACCTGATTCTCATCTAATCACAGAGCATAGGAAGAAAAAAAAGACCTGCTAGTGCGCGCTTTTAAGTCTCTTTTTCGAAGGTCTTCGAGGAAAGGGATACTAAAGAAGTAGAGAGCAGGGCTTACTTAGGGCAGCACCGGTGGCCGTAGAATTGGTTTACCTTATGAGTAGAGGCATCCGGCCTTGCTACCGAACAAAAAGATATATTTCAGCTCTGAGAACCTTCCGGCGGTTCCAGTTAGGGCTTTATCTGCAGTCGATGACTTCCTCGGATCTGAGGAGAGTCCGCGTCGTCTGGTTAATCACCCGCTTTCGGGGAACAAAGTAACTCGCCAGTGGTAGCCAAAGGCTTTTTTTTTCTTCTTACTCATAGCACATAGCATGGGGAGATATATAAGTCTTGAACAAGCTTTCTTGACAACTTATATGCCATATCAGTTAAATGGACTGCCCTCCCCGCTGTTTATGATCCAATAGGTACAGAATTTAATTACTTTCTTTGTTGTGTTGATGGGCCCCAAAAGAAACTTGAATAGCAGAGATAAGGGCAACCAACCCATCTCGACTTACCTTTTATATTTGGGATAGCTCTTCAAAGGGTAAGGCGTCAGGACTCTCTCCTGAGGTTGGTGGTTCAAGCTCCATCCCCCGATAAACACGTATTTTTCGCCCTGCCGCTTCTTCACCATAAAAAATTTAATAACTTAGTTAAACCCATCCAGCTCAGGATGGGATTGTGCCAGCTGGAAGAGAACCACCTATCTATCTATTATCACTTTTCCAAAGAGAGAGAAACCATTCCAAACTCACCTTTTTATAATAATTCCATTACATTACTAAGGAATCGAACATTGCCAAAGCGAATCAAAAGAAAGGAATTCTACTTCTCAATGGGCCAGGAAATCATTCAACAAATACAGAGAAATCCCGGGCTGCGAATGGACTAGCAGTCGGCTCGGCAAATCCTGTTGATTCAGATCTTGCTATTTCAGCTGTTGCTGCTTCAAGTGGAGTATAGGCAAGCGGTAAGACACCGGTTTTTGGTACCGGCATGCATCGCAAAATAGGATAAAAAAGCGAGAAAGGAAATGCCGGAGAATAGGACGTGTTTTTCGGAAGATAGGATCAATCGCTTTTCTAGCACCTGTAGCTGCTGGGTCTTCAATTGGTAGAGATGCTGGCTCTATTGCTGGTACTATCTCTGCTCTAGCTTCCTTTGCCTCTGTTACTGTCAGCTAAGTAACAGGCTCTGCTCGAGATTTAGGGACTATTTTTGGTAAAAAAGAGGGAGGCTCGACCAGAGGTTATGGAATTCGACCTCCGGGAGAGGGAGAGGCCGCTCGTAGATCGGGAGTAGATCAGGTTATGTTATGAAAAACAAAAGACTTGAAATACCTCTAGAAGACAATCAAAAAAGAAACAAATAGCACTTGTACGTCCGAGCAGCATGGCAATGCGGAGGTGCCCTAGGGTTCTAATCAACCGGGGGAAATAGTGGATTTCCCACTTCCCTTTTTATCGGGCATGGTCTAGTACAAGAATGAGAAAGCCACAACAGCAGGGAACAATCAGATACTGCGCATAAGAAAATAAATATTTGGCTTTTTCATACTATAATAATAAGACAATATATAGGGTTAAGGAAAGGGTCAACGCAAGGGTCGTTCGAAGCAATCTCTTGAGTTTGCCCTTATCCAAACGGGTCTTGCAAGAAAGACGGATTTCATATTGAGCTCCAAATATACGCTATTGGGATGGAATGGCTCAACCGACGTTCTCCCCCCCTAAGAACCGCACGTGCGAGTTCCCCCGCATACGGCTCAAGTGGCGAAGGCCCCTTCCTTCGCGCTTGGTAAGCGCTTCGCTGTAGCCAAGTGCTAGCCTATCGGCTAGAGCCAAGCTTCGACCGCGACTGCTCGTCGCTTCTGGCCGCCTTATTCCGTCACCCGAGATCCAAGTCAGCACCGGCATCTCTTGATTCTTCGCGGCCGGCCCGGCCGGCTTGGAAGCAAACTACCTGTCGCCTATCTCACCCTAAGGTGAGCCTTCGCTTTTTGGATCGTCTTCTGCCCAATGCGGTACTCTCCCGTTTTATGGTTCCCATTGGGTTTACCTTGTTCACAGGTTGACCCCTGAAGAAAAGACGATCTTGCGCTATACTCCGGTGATCTCTTGCCTGCCGAGGCACGCTAACTCCCATAGTGTCCCAGATCACCATTCCCTGAATCGAAAGGGGAAGCCCACTCATCCATCAGCTCCTCTCGTAGATGCGGTGCGGTTTTACGAAGCGTCTAAGCACAGTTCACTCGCGTTGATCAATTCTTTTGCCGCCACTCCTTAAGGTTACATCTTGTATCATACACTTATTGCATGGTTTCCCACGCTTCATACCTTCTCTCCTCTTCTGAAGGTAAAGGGCTAGACATGGTGGGGTAGGAGCATCCAGTCGGCAATATTTTTGGCCTGACCAAAAAGTCTTATGTCCTACGAGTCGCACGGCGTTTTAACCGAAAGAACTTCTTGCGCAATTCATGCGTTTCCGTTTTTATGACCAGAATTTGTTTTTTTATTTTCATTTCAAATTGTTCTCTGGACTTTTTATCAATATGAGGTGATCGTAACACAGTATATAAGACTCGTGATTCAGGCAATCCAATCTTCCGTGTGTCATGCGTAAGCCCCCAAAAATGGTAGTTTTCAAAAAAAGGGTTATCAAATGATCGAATCACTATGCGTATCTTGGTGGTCGTGACTTTTGGTGGTCTTTCTTTTCTCCTCTTCCTGTTCTATTGATCAGAAGGCAGTTCCACGCCGGTTTTCGGGTGAATTAAGGCCTTTTTCGGAAGGACCAAACCTCGAAGAAAAGAAGAAGCCTTCGCACTGGACGAAGTGTTTTCCGTTGTATGACGAAGAAGAAGAAAAAAGGGGCCTTACCTAGACAACGCGCAAGCAAGCATGCAATGCTCCTCTGCTGACCTGATGAAAGAGCCATCGGTGACTTATATAATATTTTATAAGACCCCTAGGAAAAGTACAAAACGGAGACGTGTCTGATAGCTCCGAGGCTAAAGTCCGCAACGGTAGTGAAGGTAAAAGAGAGTCACGGTAGTGTAGAGTCCGCGACGGTTTTAGTCATACAGAGAGTACGATTTAGTCAGACAAGCCGGTTACAGAAGTGACATATATACAGACTTTCGTTGTTCTTTTACTCTATATAAGAGACTTCGTCACTTCCTTTTAGACTAAGATAGAAAGACGGGAAATTTGCTTACAAGTGGGTTTACCTAAGGAGAGTGATCGAAAAAGGCGAGCGAAGTGGGGGTGGCTGCCCTATAGTTCTCGCAATGAGACACGCGACTCTTCCCGCATGCTTAAAATAAACTCGCACAGAACCAGTAGCACCGCTCATACCCCCATTGAGGCATTGCCTCACGACAGAAGACTGGCCAATAGGCTATTAAAGAAGAAAGCGACTTACAAGGGAGGTTCAGAGTAGGGCTTTCCCCAGACATCCTATAGGGGACTATTCTCAGTACCCGGTGGAGCAGTAGGCTTCAAACTGGAAGGTGCTTCAAGCCGCTGCTGCGTCGTTGCTATGGTAGTGCTAATGCCTATAGTAGGGGAAAGCAAAATGGCGTTCGCCAGTAAAGAAAAAGACTTTCTCCATGCACCCACTACTTCCCGTTTTAAATCCGCCAAGATTCCTGGGTTGAAGCCTGAGATGTGTGTTAAGCATATATGCTTAACACAATAATATGCATCATATATTAAATATGTAAATGGATTGATCCTCGTGCACTGCTTTGCTGCACCAGATGACTGGAGAGACTTGCTCGTTCAGTCAGATGCGACACCAACCAATATAGTCCAAATCTCTACCCCCGAATAAGGAGGATGGGCCACTATTGGCCTATGGCACTGACAGATTGCCATAAGCATGCTCAAAAGTGTTAACTGAAACACAGATTGGATTCACCCACCTTAGAGGTTCACTGCTTCTCTTGATGACGAAGATTAGGTACCTCACTTGCTTTGCTTGATAATTTTATTCTAACTAAGCCACCAGAAGATGAGAATGATCTGCTGCCCCCCCTCGGAGAAGAGCTTTCCTATGAGCACTGCCATGGCGGGATCTTGGCTCATCACCATCACATTTTTCGAGTGATGAAGACTCCGTTTCTAGCTTCCAACTCAGAGGGACCCCAGAGCCAAGGGGTGGCAGCTTGCCCGTAAGCTTCAAGAGACTTGGGCGCCTCTTCTCTTATGATTTTTGCTAGGTGTGGTGAAAGCCCGAGGGTTGATCGTCGGGTTACTCCCTCCCACCTTTACCTTCGATCAGCATTTGTAGTGAGCTGCTCTTATTCAAGTGGCTAAGCGACACCTCATTCCGGTATGGAGGGTGCATCGAAAGCTAGGTCCAAAAGTTGCTCCTTCTCTTTTTACCATAAGTCGAGACGTATCGATCGGGAGAGGTGATGTAACTAGTGCTGCTGTCAGCTTACATCGCATAAAGAGTAATGGAAGAATGAAAGAATGAGAGTGCAGCCGTCCCTCTTTCTCTTTTTTATATTTGTTCTCATAACCTGTTTCTCAAAAGTAGGATGTTCTTCTTGCCTACTAGAAATGCCATAATAAATATAGATAAAAATGTCATTGCTACTTGATCCCGGTATAGACAGAGCGCTGTTGCTAGTTTAGCCACTTTAACGGAATGATTGGTATCCAACCGCCCAGTTCCTCAATCTAAAAGGCGAGCAGAGTGTAGAGAGTCCGCAACGCTAGTGGAGGGATTAAAATGGCTCGACCAGCGGGAGAGGAAGGGCGGCCCGGAAAGGGAGTAACTAAAGTGACTCATAAGATATACCTAAGTTACTCACTCCGCTCGCCTTTAACCCTCCAAACCCTTTTATTGTTTCCTTAGCACAAGCACGTAAGCTATTTTCTAGTCTCTTGTGTAATAAATAACCTTTGTTGCAGCCTTGCCTCCTCCGGTCAACGCAATGGCGGATGTGGAAAAGCAAGAAACTGATCTAACCGGTCCCTCTAGTCCTTACTTTGAACTAGGAAGTCTTGTGGTGTTATTAATTCAATTATTCCCCTGATCCGTTTCAGCACGAGTTGAATGAACAAAGTTAGTCTTTTATGGACCCTGAAGTCGAAGTCTAATCAATAGTAGCTAAGTGGGCTTATTTGCCTACCATCACTGCGGGTGCTCCTCGAGATTCTTAGGGTCATGAGAGAACTCCAAGTTAAGAAGGAGCTCTAACTCTTTCTTTGGTTCCGCCAAAAAAAGGTTCTTAATTCTAATTGGTAAGAGAGTCATTAGAAAGGAACGACCTAGGGAAGGTAAAAGCGTAGCTTCGGTCAACGACTGAAAGAAAAAAAGAGCACGGGGGTCTCGGATCGATAGCTTCTTTAGCTACCCCTTCTGCTCCAGCTGTCCCTTCGATCGAGACTTTAAATCGAGACCTATCAATTGGCGATGAAACGTACGGCACCTCAGAGAAAGACTATTAGATAGATAAAATTTGGAGGACTTCGACACTGCTCGACTAGATCTGTGGAAGTCAAAAAGGTGGGGCGCTGCCCCCGCTCGCTATCCGCGCTTTTTTTCAAGGATCCTTATTGATTGGTTGCTCCGCGTCTTCATAAGAAGAATTAGACTACGGTAGAGCACGAAAGCCATTTCATGGTTACTGGAGATAAGCCGCTCATCTTTGAGCTACGGAATATGAGTTAGGTCCCACCAAGACTAGTTGTCCCAGAACAAGAGGCTCATTCATTTCTGATTGCACGAGTCGCGCTACGCAACAAGGGACTAATGGGGGCATCGAAGAATGACCCAATCTCTTTCTCATAGGCCAAGAAATGATAGAAACTTGTTCCCATGTATATCTCAAACCTAGGAAGGCCATTGACGTCCTTTTCAAAACCTTTCCTTTGTTCGACAGGCTTTGTTGGGAAACAGAGGAGACCTCTGCTCCATCTCTAAATGAGTATCGTTAATAGCGCTTGTCCAGCCAATATCCCATAATACAACTCTTACCAAGTAAGAAGGGCAGTCCGCCGGTGGTTGTCGTAGATCGAGTTCGGAGTCGTAAGTTAATGTTTCCTTCTTTTTTACTTCGGCCGTTGATGAATGGGACCCTTCGGCAAGCCTGGCGGTTGCTGCCTTGAGCCAATATCTTCCCAGTCCAAGCATTAGATAAAGTGTGGGGATAAGGTCGACCTCGTTCCGCTACATTAATGATATTAGAAGGTTTATGGAGTTCGCTGCTCGTGATTGACCGGATAGGATCTGTCCCATTATGGTATGGCTAAATTCCTCAGGAGAAGCTCGCTAGTTTACAATTACATGGGTCAACTTAACAACAAAACCCATAGTAAAGGAAGAAGAATGGCTTCCAATAGCTGTTATGATCAATCCAAAAGGAGAATGACTAGATCCGCAGAACTTGGAGGTTGGATCTACCGGTTCCAGGGCAGTGCAGCTCTACTTGAGCTTAACGATCACCAAAGGTCAGGTCAAAGAGGAACGGTTCCCCATATCATTTGAGATTCTCTGCTCGGGATTGATGGGGCCATTAAAGCCTAATTCCACAAAGACTTCGTTAGTTTTCAGATTGCGAGAGTCACGCTACACATCAAGGACTCATAGGAAATTGGACAAATATAAAATAGGAAAGACAGCGGCAGATTTCCCAACAAATACTCAAAAAAGTAATATAAAATCATATAAAATCGTGTTTGTCCATGCCCTAGGAAGGCCATATCTCGTTATTGAGGTGCTTAAACAAGTAAATGAAGATGCTATTTCCACTTCCGAACGGCGAGAACCAGTTCGCGCGTATCGGTCTAGATTAAAAAATCTTTTAGATGTTATGGCCGTGGATCAAGACGGTTAGTTTAATAAAAGTCAATAGCTTGCTTAAGTCAAGCTACAGTACAAGGCGAGCGGAGTGAGGGCTGAAATGGCTCGACCTCCGGGAGAGGAACGAAGTAGCTCGACTGATAAGGAGAGGTTTAAATGGGCTTGTTGTAGATCAGGGCTGCGATGCCTATCTCATTGATAGATACATAGAATGTAATTCGGTTATTCATTGCCGAACCGCAGAGATGCAAATTGGAACTCTGTTCCTCCGCTCTAATCGGAACCCTTTTTGCGATACGTAATGCATGAATTGGAACCTTTCTTTCGGAACGGGATACGCTAGAACCCGTTGCTGGTAAGAACATCTATCTGAGGGCGAGGAACAAGACTACTTTATAAACATAAGAACGACAGGATAAAAGGAGAAGGAGACTCAGGATGATCACTAGAAGTCATTTAAGGGCTCTGTTCATGGCCCCGAGGTACAAAGAGACATCGAATTTCAACCGGCGCGGAGAAAAAGTCCTGCGTGGGATGCGATGCGGTTTTAGTTTTAGGTCGTTTGGGACACCGGGGGTAGCACCCCGTTGATTGAATGAGAAGAGGAGCAGCGCTAGCTCGGTGCTTAGCACAAGTGGTTCGATTCGTTGCTTTAGGTTGTAAGTCCACCGGTCCTAAGGTTGCACTGCTTGGGGTGGTTAAGCTTTGCCCTTGGTCTAATGCCACGGACTACTACCTCACTCCGCTCGCCTCCCATTTCGCAGTTGCACGAGTCATGTTTTCCAACTAAAGAATGCTTAAAATCGCTGGTCCGGAAGGTTATTAAATTCCAAAGCATTTTCCAGAGGGAGAATAATGACATAGATAGAATGGAGATTAAGCAATGCAGAAAGATTGCATCGGTAGAGAAATATATAACACGCATATTAGCTTTTATTCGAACAAGCTTTCTTGAATAACGACGCGCGGGGCTTTTTTGGAATACAAGCGCTAATCATGGCCTCATTCCTTAGTGCAATTTAAACTAAGAGAATTGTGTCCTTAGCAAATAGCAAGGATGAACCCCAGGATTCACGGTTAGAAGTTCCCTACTCGCGTTAGTATTAGTGTGATCAGTTGGTTCAGTAGCTCGAGGCTTGACCACATTTCCCCTCGAATCGAGAGCGTGATTAAGAAGTCTGTCCCCATGTGTGTTCGTATTGGAATCGTTGATTGAAAGGAAAGTTTTTAAAGTCTCCAAATAGAAGGGAAGTCATAATGCGTCACTAAGGTTGCTAAGATCGAAGCCTGTTTCCTCAAAAAAGACTTCATCAGATCAGATTTCTAAAAAGTGACACGGGTCAGCTTAAGCTTACACAGTGGAGAGACCAACAGGAAAGTGGAGAAATATAAGTTGAGAAGGATAATGTAGCGAGAGTTGCAGTCCACCCAACGGATACCGGAAGAGCGAAGTTGTATTTGTTCATTCCGCTTGACCTTGGGAGTCAATTGCTCGCGATTGAGCTGCTGTTGGTCCCACTGAGGTTTATTCCGCACCTACTGCCCTTTCACTTGAGACTATGAGTTGAAGTCTAACAAATAGGGAGGGCCTCCGTTGCCCTACAGGAGTTTTCTTTTGCTGGCTTTCAGTCTGCCTAAAGGTAAGAGAGTCAAACCATCCTAAGAAAAGAGGAAAGCGACTACGAAAAAGTAAGAATTAACCAATCAAATACAGAAAGATCGCCGCGGAGAGAAAACAGTCTGCTAAAAGGACTTCAATTAGCCTTCGGTTAGACAGCTTTCTTAGGAAACAGAACAAACAAAGCCTTAGTCTCTTCTCTGCCTAGGTTACAGGATCTGATCGCAGCGCCTGTCCCACCTATTGGGCCGTGTTGCTCAGAACCTACGAATATAATTTACTTCACATTATATGTGGATGAGTCCAGGGATAAAAAGTCCGAAAGCAAGGTCAGAAGTTGTTTCTTTATTCGTGTTGGCATTAGTGTGGTCGGACAGCTAAGTAGCTCCAAGAGGAGAGTGAAAACATATCACTTACTTCAGAGTTAAGTGGGATGATCCCAATAAGTCTGATCCCTGTATGTGGTTGGAAAGGCATGGGTTCAATACAGCGGGCAACTCACTACATAAGAGAAAAAAACATTGGTTGGAGTTCTCAGGCCGGTCGCCCAAGAGAGAAGTGAGCTAAACTGGAGCACGAAAGCCATAGATGCCTCCAAAGATAGAGAGAAAAATCCATAGCTAACCAAAAGCATACGAGGTGAGCTAACGTCGTTCCTTCTTGAAGCCGGAGAGAGGGTAGATGCCTTTTTCCAAGGAGATCTTCCCCATACCTTCTAAGAGTCAGGCCGGATTTGATTACACAATTTTACCATTTCCAGAATAAATAGTTCCAGCGGAAGATTCCAACCTAAGTAGGTCGTTCGGAGATAGCGTTAAGGTCCCCTCGAGCATCGGAATAGACATGCGTTTATGCCACGCCAAGAGCTCATGATAAAAGAAAGGCTGAACAAGAAGAAGCAACGCTAGCAACTTTCTGTCCACGAGGGGGGAGCCTTTTAGGTGTATGCCACGATTCGTCTAATCCAATCAAGGCAAAAGCACTTTCACTTCTTCCATTCAACACAAGAATCTTCCTGACCTTAGGAAGAAGGCTCTCAACAATGTAACCAACGACCTCTCCTAGCGGCCTGGGCATTCAAATCTCAAGTGGTTATCGGCTGGTTCTACTTGATTTACGAAAAAACAAGGTGCGACTAGTTGCTGCTACTCAATCTAGACCCTATTTTGGTATCATAAAAGGCTTCTACGAGTTTATGTAATTGCATCTTCGAATGACCTCTCCCATGAGAAACCATTATAATTAGCAAAAGCTGCGTATCTTTCGATCTTACGTCGTAGTCGAACCTCCTTTCCTTGGGGCGGATTTGTATTGACTGTCGGTGACCCCAGTTGTCTTTAATTCAATGTTCAGCTGTTAAGGAATACCTCTTGGAAAAGAGTTGGAGATTGAAGATCTGACGGAAGTGTGATACCTTTTTCTGGGTTTCACTATCATCCTGGTGCTTCTCTTTCACAACTACTATATATGTCACAGACGACATCTGGTGCAACCGCCGCTATTCGTTCTAGGCATGCCCCGAGCCCGGTCGCCCAGCTATGCGTCACCAATAAAATTGGTCTATCAGTCTTATTGTCCTATTTAGGTTGTTGCACACAAGTTGTTTTTTCACTACCTTGATAGCACCAGCCTTTTTCCTTTTCCCGATGCTTTTGCCGGCTTCGTAGCTATCGTGGTGGTGGTCGTAGATCAGCTCCACCAAGCCTTCCAAAAAGATGATCGCTGCCTTACCTTAACGACCGCTACTGAAGTGAGCAGGGTCTTCACTTGCTCTCATATGCAGCAGCAAATTTGAGTATCTAATCCTACTCCGGACATACAATGGAAACTGGTTGATAGTCTGACTTCGAAGCGAGTTATGGTCTTTTTGCTAACCGGTACAACTGGCAGTCAATCCAAGAAGTCTACCGGCCCCGGGCGGAAGCGGAGATGCAAAGGATTGATTCATATCCAGAAGTGGATATAGTCGATGCCTTGTGAGACATCTACCCGGATCAAAGGAATTAATTCATGCTCGCATAGTAGGAAAGTCATCAACTGCTTTTTCCTTAGTAGACGAGTACGAGAAAATAATCAAGTTTGATCCACCCTAATTTGATCAGTTGGCCTTATTTACCTGTTCCAGATCTCTGATGCCGAGCCCCCCGTCTTCCTTACTTTGATAATACTTTTCCCATTTGTATGTGAAGACATGTCGTCCCCCTAACCCAGGAAATATTGTTGAGTTCATTAGTCAGGTTATGAGGTAAGAGGACTGTAGCCATGAAGTATTGGGGTATGGCGGATAATGTGACTTTAACCTTGCCCGCATATGAAAGGGTCTTGGCTTTCCATCCCTTGAGTTTGTATTTAAGTTTGTCCATCAGAAATGAGAAAGAAGGTCGACCAGCTATATCTGTTGAGTTGGAGGGGTCATATCAAATATTTGTCCTCTGTGTTCATCTCACTGACTCCCAATAATAAAAATCTTTAGTGCCTATGGGCCCTTTGCATGTTGTTGCTGAAAAAGATGCTGGATTTGTTAAAATTTATTTATTGCCCGTCCTGTGAACAATAGAAAAATCCTCACATGTAGAGCCCTTACAGGCCTTATTATGAATGGAAAAGAAGGATTGTTTTCGACTGTTAAACCTATGGCAGGCTCTCATTTAACCATTTTAAGTCAACTTGACCATTGGACAGTCACTACTAGAGAGAAATGTCTATCAGCCCTATTTGAGCATACAGTAGGTGTCACTAGTAAAGACTTTGACATCCTATATGAGGCGTGCATGCCTATGAGACTACACAAATGGTAGTAGTGTGCTGCTACCTATGCTCCTGTAAGCTTGGGTAAGATAAGCGTGTGAACGAACCCAAAATAAAAGTAAATGGCAAAGGTGATTGATTGCTCGAAAGAAAGCCCGTACCTCGCTAAGGGAATATCTATATTCACCGGACAGCGAAGACAGGGTGCAATGGATTCAAAACCCGAACCACCAAACTGATCCGCTTGACCGAAAGCGCGCTTAAAGAATCCATCCAACTGTAGGAATAAGAAGTTAGGCAAGACTCACTTACTGGAGAAGAAATTAGGCACCACTCAGTTACAGGTAGCTAGTGGTAATAAGAAAGACGAATAAGAAGCGTCCTAGGACGAAGTTAGATCACACTAGGTTCCTACGAGCTAGGGTCAAATAGCCTACCGGTGGCCACTAGCGTAGCAGCACTTTTCAATTACTATAGACATTACCAGTACCAGCTAGTTCATAAGTGTCGATTTTGAATTAGCCTACTGTAGAGTGACGTATAGCTTATTCTTTAGGCTACGTGGGCGGAGGCGGTAGGGCCCACTGTTCAACCTATAGGTTTCGCATCTCCCTTATCAGGGATTTCACCATCAGCCAATTTTGCTCTAGCGACCAGACTCTCATTCACACAACTTCGCGTCGGCTATAGTGAATTTTGACGATTCGCTCGCTTCGAGAGACCCGCCCCGGAATGATAAAGTTGATGCCGAGAGTTTGACCGACGACTATTTCCCTTCCTATGGCCAGACTCATAACATAATGAGATTTGTGCACTCCTATAGCGGCGACTTGACGCTCGGCTATTTTCCTTAAGTTAAGGACCGACCCAAGATTTGATGCTCCCTTAGTGGAAAAAGTCATGAATTTCCAACAAGAAAGACCGCCCAATAATATCTTATCCGGAGAGATAGGCCAAGTGGCATGGTCAGGAATAGTTATGAATGTAAGGGTACAGGCTCCGCTCCTCCACTTCCGTTGCCTAAGATAAGAGGAAGTGTGTCGAGGAAAACCTAGTCCGGAGCAATGTCCCTATGCGTCTCGAGGCAAGTCTGACACTATGGACTGAATTCCGCCTTGGGGCATTAAAGCAGCCCTTTTGTCTGAAAAAGCGATAGCGATTAAGACCGAGATTAGGACCGACTGACTCTCTTTCTTGTATGCTCCCAAACTGAAAGACCTCAACCTTTGCTTTGTATTTCGACTTTGCGAGAGACTCTTGATCTTGATTATGGTAGAGGAGAGGGATTCTTTGGCACAGCGGTTGTTGAAGCCCGTGTTGATGCTGCACTTTTGTTTACCGTTGGATTTAATATGGTGTCTAGAGAATTCCAGGTTCCTCCTTCCATACCTCACAAGCAGCAGCTAGTTCAAGGCTCCATTTGCTATCTAGCTTCACACACATAGAATTTTATTACCACCTTCACGAGCAAGATCACGTCCCTCATTACGAGCTTCTTCGTGTTCTCGGTCTCGCTTGTCACTTCAATCCACTAATAGATCATGCATGAGGTCGGCATTTGTTCAAACGCACTTGACACAGAGAGTAACTGCAACTGATCTACGACCAGCCTTCTATTTTTTTTTTTTTTTCTTGAAGATAATCTCATTGAATCGATCAGGAAGAGATGCACACCTATAGTAACCGAATTCCCGCACTTCGCAGATGCTTGTTCTTGGTCTTCCTTTTTAGAAAGTGTCCCGGTCAAACATAAGAGCCCGGAAAGAGAAAGAGAACTCAGTCATATAAAGTCTATGATACGAAGAGATTCCGGACAAGTATAAGGTCTAAAGGATCAAGGACATCTTTATGAAAACCCCCTAAGAGGAAACAATAACAAAAGGTACCTTTCCTTCTATTTGCCTCAGGTAGCGGACCTGCTTTGCGTGACTCAACTTCGTAATTGACTGACTATCTGTCTTTAATTAGGGAGGTTATTTATCTGCCAATAAGTTTATGGTTGATGAGCTAGTTCGTTAATCACTCCGTTTACGACGCAAGGAATTTCTATTCGTAAAGAGAGACTTTTACAAAGCTAGCTCTAAGGCAATCCTTGCTTTTCGTCCTCGTTTTTACCAATGCTTGCTTTAAAGCCAATAACTGAGTTGGCCCTTCCTTGATGGATAGGTATAGATCTTGTATCTATAAATAAATTCATAACCTACCTAGATATAGTAGTTGGAGAGTCTTGGTTACTCGCTTGCTCCTCCTTCTCCTTCTTTGAAACCCTCGCTTCGGTCTAAGTGAACGATGTGACATCAGAGGGTCTAACACCTTGCGTTGATTGAGATATGGCTTTTCTTCTCTTCCGTAAGCACTCGTTTCACTCCCGAATGGGAAGACATAGTGATGGTTATAACAGATGGTTCACCTCTTATGGGGAAGCCCCGCCCCACACCCATTCGGTAAGGGGTTTAGCTGCGTCCAAGAAGCAATGAAGCGCACACAGCAACAACATCTTTTTTGGTAGGGTAGGGAAAGTTATCAGCTTAATCCAGAGGGTAGGCAGTGGTGGTTATACATCTGCTGATAGCTAAGTTCATCAGTCTCCCTATGCGAGCTTATTCTCATTCTTTGATTCTTCCTCCTGTCCGGCGCGGCGGCAACTAACTGCCAAAGGCATTAATTCATATAAAAGACCAACGAGAACAGGAAAGGCTAACGTAGAGCGAGTCAATATGACCAGATAAGAATATCTCTTGCGCAACTTCCTATATTCCATAATGTCACTAGGACATCAATGTTCAGACTAAAGAAACCAACCCTCTTGTCAGAAAGACAGATGCTGCCATTCAAACGGGAGGTAGTTCCATAGACTCCTTCCTCTTCGTCTTCTTCCCGCGTGAAATGGTGGGAATTATTCTCAGTCTTTTTAGATGAGATGCCAGGTTCTTCCATGATAGTAATTCCTTGCGCTACTCTTCTCTTTCAGAGCCTTTCTTGCAATCGAAACCTTAGATCTTTTTAGGGGGGCTTTTCTTTGTGTTGAAGGCGGTCTTATGGACCGGTCGCCTTTGTTACAGGGGATAAGATTAGTTTAGTAGCGCCTAAACAAAATAAGAAAAAGGGGCTATAAGTTGGCCGTTTGCTATAAGGACTGCTCGCCTTTTGACGGCTTGGCTTCGGCTCCTATGTAGTAGGGGTCGGGCCTTCAAAGGAGTCTTCCTACCATACCAGAATACCCATGTTATAGTGCGCTTCGCCAGAAGCAAGCAAGACGAGGAAGCAAAGCTTCTTCGTAGACAAGGCTCGTTCCGGACTTACGAGCTCGTGTAGAAAGGCCTCGCCCTACTTCAGGGCACTCCACTCGCTGTCTACTAAACGAGCGTTAGAGCGAATTGAGCGAGCGAGTGAAGCTGGAGCTTCCCCCTTCCCTCACCCTACAATTGCATTTCTGCTCCAGCTTCCCGGTTTAGTTGGTTTGGAGGATTAATTGATTGGATACCCGAGAACCATAATCTTTCAAAGGAACTGCTTCTACGACGATAGATAGGGGTCAGGTTTGGCATCTATGCCCCCTGCCCTCCAAACAGTATGAGAGCCTTTCAGCTCGTACTGCTCACACTCCTAGATCTTTAGGGCGGCACCTCCGCCACCATAGTGTGAGCTGGGAGCAGCTCCGAAAATCCCGGCCTACTCCAAAAAAAAGTCAACGTCAACAAAAAAACGAAAAAGTACACTGCCCACTGATCTGATCATAGGTTAAATCCTACCTCTCCTCTCGGAAGCGAAAAAAGGGAGCAGCGCTTCGACAGTGCGTTTTGAGGCGCTAGTACTTAGTTGCTTTGGCGCGAAATTTCTTATTTGGTGTTGTTCGTTCACCGGTGCTGGAATAACTCAGAAAGAGAGTGGCGCCTAGCCGTTGCGAGCGTCTGTTGTCTTTTTAGAATAGAATAACTATCTTGGACTGGCCCCCTTCGCATGACCCAGAATGAAAAAAGAGGTCCGTGCTACTATAAGGCCTCTCAACCCCTCCCTCAGGACACTGTTGCGTTGCCATGGGGACGGGGTAGCCCCGACTTCTATAGGTCCTTGGTTCGACCTCCTAATGAGAATTGAGGTCCTTGCGCGGGCGTCTCATCCCTAAGACTTGCTTGCTCTCTATGGAGTGTCCCGTGCCCGTGGTTCCTCGAAGCCGCAGAGAGGAATGCCATCAACTAGGGCCCCACTCGCTCGCCGTCCGCTCGGGCTCCGCGTTTCAAGTTCGTTATCCTAACCGTCTCCTCTGCTCTACCAGGAGCCTGGCCCCCTCTTCTATCTTATCCACTGCCTTGCTCCTCGGCTCCCTACTGCTCCAGCCACTCGCTGTAATAGCTTGCTTCTCGGGTGGCTCGCACCCCGACCCCGGGTGGTGCGGCTGAGCCAGAGTGGGCTCAGCAGTCGGCCTATGTATCCAGGCGCACGCGTAAAGGCATGATTAGTTCCACGAATCTCACTGCACTGACCATAGTAAACTCCTTCTCGTTGTACCGAAATGGAGGTCTGATTTGAACGACCAGGTACGGCATCACATTTGACACCTGAGGAAGGTACAGCCCAACTATGAGGTACATCAGCAGGTGTTACAATCATACGTAGATGAGTTTTGGCTGGTACAACCACTCTATTGTCCACTTCTAATAAACGTAATTGACCCAATTCTGGATCATCTTCTGGAATCGTATAACTGTCAAAAGTGAGTGACTGTTCATCGGAACTGTTATAGTCCGAATACTCATAAGGTTGGGTCGACGCCCGCCTCCCCCCAAACTTGACTTGCAAGTTTCCCCGCAAAAAGCTCTCCACGCTTACTCGTATAAAGAGCACTATTCTTCTTTAGTTAGGTAGTTCTCCCCCCTTTTTTTATCATATACCATAAGACCCCGGTGGTAAGGCCCGCTTACTAACTAAATAGGCAAGAGGGGACCCTGCCCAGCCCTACCTACTTCAGTGAAGCTGGAACCATAGAGCCAAAAAGGGTCAAGTAGATCTAATTTGAGAGAACGGTAGAGCCTAAGGAAAAGGAAGTACGATAGTCGTCGAGTAAGTTACGATAGTTGAAGCAGACAGTTGAAAGCCTAAAGTAAAGACAAGAAAGAAGAACGAAAGTCTGTATATATGTCACTTCCGTATCTTTAGGTTGTTTGTGTTAAAAAGGGATAAACTATATTATTATGACTAAACCATAATATGTATTATCACTAAACTGTAACTGTCTTGTACTAAATTGATCCTCCGCAGCTCTACCGTTCAGGTCTTGAGCTTAGGCTCTCAGACACGTCTCCGGTTTGTACTAAACCTCTGAGGTTCCACACACATGAGACACGCAGAAGGTATGGGACGACCAGTTCACCACGTAAGCGATCTGTGTGACTAAAGTCAAGTCTTCTTTGTTCTAAAACTGCGCAGTGGAAAGGGATGCTGCTCGGCGAAGTTGTAGGCTCCAATAGATCAAGATCAAGTTCCTCACCTTTCCTGTCAGGGGCCAATGTAGAACGCTCGAGTACCGCTCGGTGGGGCTGGGCTCATGTTAACGGCCGGCCCGTAGATATCAAAGCATCCATAGGGATAAAAACAAATTTGTTCATGAGACCCAGCCTTCCAGCGTGCATGATGCCAGCAGGTACTGAGTCACCCTTATCTTTCTTTCTCTAAATAAGGACATAGTCTATCTCAGGATCACTCTATGAATGGGTCAATTATCTTTATTTGACCTCCCACCGTTCACGACACATCGCTTGCTTCTCGCAAGAACGTATCCTCGGAGAAGGAGTGGAAGCGCTGGTCCCCTTCGGTCAAGTGCTTGTGCCTGCTCTTACCTACCCTAGGACCTCCGTCCCCGAAGCGAAGAAAGAGGAGCGCTAACTAACTCTCTTGGCCCAGTAGTTCCACAACTACTAGCGTGGTTGTTGCCAACGGGGATCCCCCATTCCGAAGGGTAAGGGGGCCGGCCCTTAGGCCCAAAGTTGTATGCCACTGCTGTGGTGCCGATAGATTCACTACTTCAGCGCCCTTATCGGACATTGCGGGCTTAGCATCTATTTTTCGTATATTGCTCCACACCGATAAGAGGTATGTGGACCTCCAGCAACAAGAAGAATGGAACCATAGGCTCCTATGCTGGGAGCATTTCGGGGTCTTAGGTTTAACCATCTCAACTCCCTCTTTCTGGCATGCTATAGTTCTTCTAGTCTCTCGACGACGGCAATGGGAGATTAGCGGTAAGCCATATGGTTCGCGAACCCCCGACCGATTTCGTTGCACTTAAATCACCCTCGTTAAGAGGCGCACTCCAATACCATTGATGTCCAATAGCTTTGATAGTAATGGCTGGATCTACTACTACCTCGTCCATTGAGTATAAGAGAGCAAACGATGGTATAGCAATGAACATCAGTATGATAGACGGAAAGATGGTCCAAATAATCTCGATAGTCGTGCCATGAACAATCCTTTGCGCGATTGGATTTCTTTGCTCGTGGAAATGCCATAAAGCGCGAACCAACATCCGTGATACGAAAACCAAAATCAGAATGAGGAAGAAAAATATATCGTGATGTAAGTCAATGATTCCTTGCATAATAGGTGTTGCTCCGTCTTGAGATCCTAATTGCCATGGTTCCGCAGCATCACAAGGAGCTATTGTGAGGAAGAGCCATTCTAGAACCTGCATAGCACTTTCCATTCTCTTACTGCTCTGCTCCCTATAAAAGAGAGACTTGTAGCAAAGAGCCGGTTGGCTTTGTCCAACCAAGAAAAAAGAGATGGGATCCACCTCCGGGAGAGCTACTACCTTCCTTAGCGCAAGCACTAAGCAAGCCTCTCTATTATATACGAAATTAGTGGCCTGTTCGCTTATTATGTTCCTGCCATTGCTCTCTCTGCTGACTCCGCTGCGGGCGTCTACTCCGAGGGTCTATCTGCTACTTAGTCAAGAGGCTCTGCTCCCCTCGCTTTCTTTGCCGGACGGGAAGATGCGAATCGCGAAGGTCTTCCCACCACGCGCAGTTCAAACCTCGCCGGTTGCCCTGCGCCTCATATCGCCACACCTAATCTTTTTTCAGAAATGAAAGCAAGCCAGGCAATTGTTCTTTCTGGGAAAGAGTGGTACGCGCTATTACTTTGACCTAGCGTCCTCAGGGCATAAGGTTGATCGTAGAGAAAGGATTCCAAAAGACCTCCCATCTTCAGTCGATACACAGGCTCGGTTGCCAGTTTCAGTATCATTGCTCCACCTTTGGTTGGTCAAGTCATGTGTTTAGGCTATATGTTTAACACATGCAACTGAGGCGTTGATAAACTCTCATTTAGTAGAAGCCGACCGGGCTATACACGTTTAAAAATAAACTTGAATTCGCAAGATATGGGAGCGAGGAGCTACTAATCGGCTTGACGAGGAACTCAAAAAAAGGCCAGAGAAGCACGCGCATAGGACTCCAGTTTGAATGAAGAAAAGTGATAGTCAGAGGAGAAGCACTAGGATCGTAACAAGAGTAGCCCTCGCTATAGCCTAAGCATATTTAAAACGTTTCCCGAGCTTAGTTGAGAAGCGACCTCTGAATATTAGAAATTCTTTCCCTACCTCGCCTCTTATAAAAAGACTTATCCACCGCTGGATCAAGAGGATTATCTCAGATTTCCTGGACCAGCTCTAGCTAGTTCAGCTGAATCAATAGAAGGAGCCAGAATCTCCATACTTCTTTGATAGGTTGTTAGGAAATAGGGGTAATGGATCGAAGAAGCTCTCGCTAAATCCCGCTTGCGCTTGCTTGAAAAAAAGTACTCTCACCTTTATGTCCCCCTTTAGGAGTAATAACTTCTGTCTGTCGACAGTAACTATATACTGTTGGGATACATCACGGTTGTGGCACATTTAAATACCATATGCAACATCTGAACCTTCTCTAGTAACCTAGAGGGATACGGCATTAAGGGTAGTTACTTGCTAATCCAATTGAATGCCATTTTCTACTGCTGATCATAGCAGTAGTATGTGATGTGTCCATGGGTAAAGACAGCTTAGGGAAAAATACCAGTTATAACTCGATAGGAAAAAAAATAAGATATGACAAACTACTCTTGGATAAAATATTCCTTCAATACTCTTCCGAGGTCTGGTATTGAAAACATTCAAATATTTGATTTCTGGAAAACTTTTTATGCATCTATAAAGGAGAAAACTGACTTGGATAATCAAATCCAAGATGTTTATGAACACTTCCTCGCAGAGCTCAAGGAGTTCTTTGATGTAGAACTTGAAGAGACTCTCAACAATACAGTTAGCACTCTCTTCACGCGTAAGATAGTCAAAAGTATCTTTATGCCTATGATCTATGGTAAAACATTAATGAGCACAGTCTGCGATCTAAGAGCCCAACTCTCTCACTACCTAACTCATAAGGATTGCATCAATGTTGCCTCTGTCTGCTTTAAGCACTGGAGTGAAAACTATAAGCACATGAATTGCCTAATCCGGTTGATCCGAAATATAGGCTGGGTTGTGTCATCTAGGGATAGACCTGTATTCTATAGAGTGCCTTTCTTTACCACAGTACAGGATTATATGAAAATGGAATCCCTCAATATATGGGTTTATGATCGTATTAAACAGAAGAGGCGTCGGGTAACTCTCAGAGTATCTTCTGCTAAGAGAGATCGTAGGAAGACTGAAATCTCAACCTTTGTAAACTTCATCCATCAGAGGGATGCTCATATAGCAATGAAAGTTGTGGAAAATATGACCCAAAGAGGTGCTCCAATATACACTGTACACGACAACTTTATAAGTACAGCTACTTATAGCAAAAAAATACCTATGATTTATACTAACGTAATTAGTAACATGGGCCCTCCACTTTCAATCATCAACGATTTCATATTTATGAATATTTACAAACCTTATGTTTATACGGACCCTGTTGATGCTACTAAGGGTTACTTATCCCGGATGATAATCTCAAAAGAGTCACTTCAATCTGTCTTAAGGAAAAATATTCCTGAGAATATCAGCAAAAAGATGAAAGCTACATGGGACAAGAGGATCTCGGGAATACTGACCTCTTATGAGGACTATACTCGTATTGTCTGCGGTAATTATCCAAACCCTCAGGAAGGCTGGTGTGAGCATGAGTATAGGTGGAACATGTTCCGTGACAGGCTATATTCTGGGGAAGGTAGAAATTACAGTGTACACTATTAAAATGAAGGAAATCACCACAACCACACTCCTGTTATTGAATCGCTTGTATCAAAAAATAGAACATACTACACACCAAGATCCGCATCCAGGGTTAATCATTGCTACACATCACTTCTTCGAGCCTTTCCCTCTTGTGAACGATATTTCGCTACTCTGTCTTGCAACCATGGATCTCTTAATCCAGTTTGTTTACCCATCCTTATCTGGTTACGGTAAGTTCACAATTTGCTTTACCATGAAGCGATCTAACGGGGAAGAGATATCATTTACGCTAGGTTCTGGTATACCCTTAACTTATGATGATAAAAAGTTAATTCCAAAGAGTGAGGTCTATGCTCATATATTGAGAGATATCAAAAAATATGCAGAAATCTACGACGGAGAATCTATAGTTCGACTCATGATCCGAGTCTATATGGAGAGCAAAAAGATGGATAGGACAGCCCTATCTTCAGAGGAGAGAGATAGCACACTTTCTTCAATCATTGAAGCCGGATTGAGTGAGATCGAGCCTATATCAGCAAGAGATATCAGATATAGTAAGCGTAGTAGCCAACCTACCCATATCACAGCACTCAAACAATGTTGCACTAAGCTGAAACCATTCATGGTAGCCGATACCGAGACTTTACTTAAAGATGATGTTCATAAGACTTATGCTGCAGGTCTCTTGATGGTTCGTCCCGGAGAACAGATCAATGTTAATATGGTAGAAACCTACTTCTCTGAAGACTACTCTATAATCTATAAATCCTTTGAAGAAAGGTGTACTAAGGTCCTTTATGACTTGGTAGATAGGATATCAACAATTGTTAGACAAGAACAAACAACTATAACTATTTACTTCCACAACTTCTCTAGATTCGATGGAATTCTATTGCTTAAGCACCTAGCATGTCATCACAAGAGCTACAAGCTCAAACCACTGATGAGGAACAATAGGCTTTACGAGATAGGTGTCTATTCTGATAATCGGTTGTTATTCCGCTTCAGAGACTCCTTGAATCTACTCCCTGGCAAACTTAAAGACCTAGCTAAGAATCTATGCCCGGGTCTAGGACCAAAAGGCTCTATCCCATATGATGAGATTACAGAGTCAAATGTAGAAATTAAGAAAAAAGAATTGTGTGAATATATGAAGCAGGACATCCTTCTCCTTGGTGGTGTAATGAAAAAAGCTCAAGAGATCTATTTTAAGCTGTACAATGTGGACATAGAAAGCAAGATAACCTTTTCTTCACTGGCTCTAACCATCTTTCGTATGAAATACTACGATGAATCTAATTGGCCTATCCACATCCCAAACAAGAATGAAGACACCTTTATAAGACGTTCCTACTACGGTGGTCATACAGATGTATACAAGCCATATGGTGAGGACCTCTACTACTACGATGTGAACTCTCTCTATCCCTTTGTTATGAAGGAATATCCAATGCCTGGTGGTGTGCCTGTCTGGCACAGAAATCTGGAAGGCAAGGACATAGATAGCTTGTTTGGCTTTATTGAGGCATATGTGGTATGTCCGAAGACTATCAAGAGGCCCTTTCTACCCTATCGAGACAAGAATAACACTCTCATCTTTCCAACCGGGGAATTTGTTGGAGTCTACTATAGTGAGGAATTAAAGTTTGCAAGATCCCTAGGCTACACTGTGATCCCAATCGAAGGCTACCTCTTTGAGAAGATGGAAAGCCCATTCAAGAACTTTGTTAGCTCACTCTTTGAGAGCAGGTTAGAGGCAAGGAAAGAAGGTAATGAGTCCTTGTCCTATGTGTACAAGATCCTTATGAATTCGCTATACGGTAGATTTGGTATTAACCCAAAAAGCACTATCACTGAGATCTGCGATCAAGATCAATACAATCATAAGATCAGGCATAGTGAGTTGATATTCGCTGATATGCTTAGCGAGAACAACTACATCGTTTGCTACCATAGCCATACAGATAAGGGCCCAGATTATTGGAACCCACCGAAGAACTCAGCTGTCCAACTAGCAGCAGCGATCACAGCCTCTGCTAGGATCTATATGTACCCTTATATCTCAAGAGAGGACTGCTACTACACGGACACGGACTCTGTTGTTCTTGGCAGTCCTCTTCCTGAAGGAGATATATCTTCTACTGTCTTAGGTAAGTTTAAGCTAGAGGACAGAGTAAGGAAAGGGTACTTTCTTGCACCTAAATCCTATTTCTACATAGCAAATGATGGCTCTGAAGTACTCAAGTACAAGGGACCAGCGAAAAGCATGGTCAATCCTGAATGGTTTGAGTCACAGTTCAAGGACATATATCGTAAAAAAGAGGTCAAAGTGGTATCCAACTTCCGGATTGATTGGCACTCTCTACACATCAAGAAGATAGAAACATTGGTCAGTCTTGGGATTACAATTGGGACCAAGAGGAAAGCAGTATTTGTTGGAGATGTCTGGAAGGATACTGATCCTATTAATATCGATGACTTGTCTTCCCTAGATCACATTGGAATAAAAATAATAAAATCACTAAGGAATCAGATAATACATCTAGAAAATCAAATTATTTATGAGAAATTATCTAAGAGGGAAAGAGAGATAGCCGAGAGAAACAAAGAGATGAATGATCCAAAAAGGATGGACAGCTCACTACAGACTAGTCTTACTGAAGACAGAACGCTATTAGATAAAGAAGAACCAACAGAGGTTACTAACCCTACATTAGACAATAAAACTAATACAGAGGAGTATCCAGAACTGATGAAGAACAAAGATCTAGATGATGATCCACCCTCCTTACGGAGCCTCGCTAATGGAGAAGCAAACCGTGATGATCCACCTTAAAGA
The DNA here is from genome assembly GCA_031763035.1 of Lilium candidum. Lineage (NCBI taxonomy): Eukaryota > Viridiplantae > Streptophyta > Magnoliopsida > Liliales > Liliaceae > Lilium > Lilium candidum. The sequence continues at coordinate 14,369 of JAUHJX010000003.1, read as the reverse complement.
GAGGAAAAGCAGACCTTGTTTGGTTTGATAAATTGTGAGCCGGAATCTTGTTCCTGGTTAGCTCCTCCGTTTTGTTCCTTGTGAGTACTTTATCGGCAGCACTCTCGGACCTGTCATCTTTCTGACTAGCTTTCCCTTGTCGGGCAGTCAAGTGCCCTCCTCACGCTACTTGACTCCCTCGTCGGCAGGAGCCTCCTCACGGTTCAGGGGGTATCGCTCGTTGGACAGTCCGGTGTCCTTCCTCGCTTGTATCTTTAATCCTTCGGTAGTCAAGAGGTAACATTTAGGGAAAGAAAGGAACGGAGAGCAGTTGGTAGGTTAGCTAGTTACTCACTTATGGGCAAAAGACTTATCCTGTCAGGTTGAGCTTCTTCATGTTCCCGGCTCATAGGCCACTCCTGGCTCTTTTACAACCTCTTGGTATTGGTATCCAGGAGACGTAAATACTTCCTAACTAAAGCTTTTTATACCTATTTCTGTCCTATCTAATATCCCAAGGTAGCTCAATCCACTGAAAGGTACGTAGTTGCTCGACCAGAGGGAGAGGAACGAAGTAGCTCGACCAGAGGGAGAGGAACGAAGTAGCTCGACCAGAGGTTCCGAAGGAATCGGATTAGAACTAGAACAAGCTCTTTGACTCCAGGATCTCTCTAGCAGGAACTTTTGCTCAGGAAAATCAATAAGACAATATTTAAAGAATATAAAAAAAGAAAAAAGATCAATTGGGCCATATTTCCCGAGAGAGACTGCCTTCTCTCAGGCCTGTGGCTAGCATACGGGCTCACAATACTCGAACCCACCTTTATCTCTTTCGTAGTAAAATACTATTTTGAAATTCGGACTCCAGGGCACAAATTTGTCAAAACCAAACAACCACCCTAATAACGGCACTCACTACAATGCCTCCCACCATAAGAGGTTATAACGGACTCACTACAATCCTCCCTCGTTAAGTGGTGCTCAAGGTCCTTGTCTTTACCCTAGCGATCGGAAAACGAATAAGATCTAAAATTCCATTCTCATAGAAAAAAAAGGCAAGGAATAGAATTCAAATACTGATTATTGTGCAAGGTATTTCTATGGGAGTGTATCGTCCACCTGTACCTTACCATTATTATGGATAAATATAGTACTTTTATGAATGTTAATGGGAAAATCACCTGGTCCAATAGAAATAATATTTCCAGTCAGACCTAGTTCTTTCAATAGCGCATATCCAGCTTTTTCGTCGAATTCATCATTTCCTTTAGTAGCTATCACAACTTCATAGCTGTATCTACAAAAGGCTACCCCTGGAAACCTTTTGGGAAACACACTATCGAAGATGTCCATTAACACTATTTCTAATAAGACCCTCGTTATTTCACCCGCTGGTGGAATACCATTATTACCTTGTTGGATTGAAAGGAAAGATTCTATGAGTTTATAAACAATGGTACCATCTCCAACTAATGGCTTTACCTTATCTAAAACAAGACTGATTGGTAATATTTTAATAGATTCAGATAAGTTTACCCTGTACAGTCTCTCCGCCATTCCCATTTGTTTTAGACTGCTATAATAGGTAGAAAGCTCATTTTCCATTCTGTATGCACCACCACCTATAGGTTTGAAGCTAGGATGAGCTAGACGTAATAACATAAGCGATAACCCCATTAAGACAATTATATCTTCCTTAGCAGAAGGCACAGTTAGATAAATGAGACCTGAATCAGGGGTTGTCGCAATCGCGATATCGGGATAATAATATAAAAAAGGAGGTAGAAGCTCCTTACTGATGTAAAAACTTAGTTGCGGAGATATAACGTATGAACCAGAAATGATACCTCGTATAATAGCTTCAAATTGGCAGCTAGGCAGACCATATAGATTTTGATCCTTTAAATCTTTATAGATAAACTCCATGTTTTCAACCAGCTGCACTATTGAACTACTTTTTGAACTCAAATCTCTAGTAAAAAGAATGGTAGGATTAAAAGAGGAAGAAACAAAACGAGACTTAAAAAGAAACATGTTAAATTTTTAAAAACAAATTGAGTTAACTTGGTTTTTTATCCCTGGAATTCGATTCTATCCCATAAGGGCACAAGAATCGAACTATGGTCCAGTGTCATTACCCATGGATACATCATGTGCTTTAGCTATGAGAGGTTATGGAGCGTTGTGACCATAACATACAGCTGAATAACGGCTTATAGGGTCTTGATCTTTTCGTGCAACAACCCCCTCTACAGTATCCAACTATTTTAAGGTTAAGACACTGCAAAGAAGGCTATTACAAGAGCCTCTACCTATGATGTACCCCCCCTGTATGATACAGGAGACCGACTAAGTTAACCCCTAAAGAGTAACATAAAGGTGAGAGTACTTTTCTCAGTTTAGTCTTCCTTATGATAGGTAGCTGAGCTGCAATTCGTTTTACACCGTCCCTCGTATTTACCGGGTCTCTTAACTTTTAGTTCCAAGGCACCGGGCGCCTGGGGAGTACCAAATTAGATCAAACTCAGCTGAGAAAGAAAGCTTTCTGACGTCTTTCGCCTTAGTAGTGTTTTGAACGACCTTACTATAACCCATGGCACAACTGCCAAGACCAGATCTATACTTTCCTGCTGGTCCTCAATAATCTACAAATAGTTCTTTTCGCGCTCTATTTTAATCCAATTCCTCTTCAAGCTTAAGGGATCGAACTCGGTAGTCTCAGAATTGGTCTACCTACTCTACTAGGAAATTCTAACACGACCAAGTCAGTGGAATCCAAGTTGTAATCCTATAGTGGGAATAGGACAGGCCCTTAAGTACGAATACCTGCTCATTGAAATTCAAATTCTAATTGAACGTCTGGCAGCTCAGTTTAGTAAGCAAGTCAGAAACAAGCCTACATTTATTTTTGAAGCTCTACCAAAAAGGAAGAGACTAGAGTCACAGCTATTAGGATGAGTTTCACTACCTCCACTCCACTACCGGAACTAGATCTACTTGGCCCTTTCGGCCCTGGATGAATAAATTAAATCATTAATACTGCGGTCGAAGAAGCCATACTTCAAGAGATAGGGCTTGAAGGTCCGTTTAAAAATTGGGTCTCCTCCATGGTGCGACTGGTTACATTGTATGGCCGATCGGCATTCAGTCTCGGTCCATTGCCTTAGATCCAAAGCATACCTCCCCCGCTGTCTTTAACCCTTGGTGCGGAGGGTGATCGGGGACGAGAGAGCCATCCATCGCCCATCTAGCTCTACTCTATGGGACAAAAAGTGAAGCTTCAGTCTAAATAAAATAGCCAATTCCAACAAGATGGATCTCGAGCCTTTCCATATGTAGATGAGGATAGTTGCGATCTTTTCCCTCTGTTTATTATTCAATAGGTGTGAGACTTCCTTTCCTCCTGCTCGAGACACTTTCTTTCTCGTTGTTTATAGGCCCTTTCAATAGGTAGAGAAATAGAATGAATGCTTTCTCTTGCTTTTCTCGAGTGGGCTACCATTCTTATATCCATTTATGTAACTTTCAGAGATAGACTAAAGGCAACGACTTCGCACCAATAATAGGAATGTGGGCCCCTAAGGTCTGTTTTGAGATACTTGCATTCTAATAGAGGGATAGTTATTAACAGGTATAGCAAAGTCAAGTGGTACGTACGTGAGCGAGCTTCCTTATACAGGCCTGAAAGCAAGAGAAGGGCTAACTACTATGTTATGGGGAGAGGTCAGATGCTAGCAGCACCGGAAGCTCTCGTTCAGTATGATACAAGCCTATATCCATCTCGACTAGTTGAAGAGAAAGATGCGCGGAAGACCCCGATTGGAAAGAGAGAACGTTAGTTATATTGTCACTTCCTCTTAGGTCAGAATCTTGTAAGAAATATGCCGAGTTTATTCGTGGATAAGTGTAACAAAAGTCAATGCCATCAGGGACTAGCAGTAAGCATGCCCCTTCCGACCAAGGACCTTTAAGCGTGAAGCAATAAAGCAAGGTTGATCCGTGCGTGCTATAGGAATTCTGCATAAAGCCTTGAAAGTTTGGTAAAGATAAATCGAAGTTTAAGCACTTTCGGGTCATATGATACCTCCGGAACAGGGTACCTTTTTTGACTTTTACAACATTATATTAATCGAGCACAGTCCCACTAAATTTATCTTTCCTCTTTGAGCTCGTCACAAAAAAGGTTGGTTTGGCCCGAATATTCATTCAAACTTCGATGTCGTGTCTTGAGTCTTTCTATTTTGGAGTCGCAGAGCAAAAGGGATAAGCAAATATGGTTAGCTCAATGCGCCCTTGAGCAAGAATCAAATAGAATAGAAAGGTTCCTGGTCGCAGCAGGCACTAATAGGCGAATACCCTGAGAAAAAGATTAATCCCTGGCCATTCTTTACCAGGATTTTCGATAAGAGATTTGTTCGGGGGTTGATCCACCTAATTACTTCCTCAAGCTGCTGAGAAGCTGCGAAGGCAGTAACTGAAGAACTACACTTTTAAGAAGCCAACACCAAGACTGGCCTACGAACATCTGGAAGACTCTCGTTCTGGTTTCGGTTGGTTGTATAGGCGGATGATCTACAAGCGAGGTGTTCGGTTAGTGAGCTCACTCTCGATTTCCCTGATTATCCTTCCCGGAAACATCCATTTTTCAATGGCATAGGTTAACAAGAAATTTTGATTGATCTTTAGTAGTCGCATCTTCTATGGAATTTGGCAATGGAAGTGAGAACCACTATGCTAGTTTTTATCTTATAAAAACGTTACTTAGCAAAAGAGCGAAGCTGTTCCCTACATGTTTTTTTAAACTAATTCAAGCAAGGGCATTATTCCGACTCTCGCATCTTGCTTTGAAAGGTCAGTCTTTGTTTGCGGATCAAAGGGTTAGCCCTGGAAACCCTTGGTTAAAGTCTTCCCTTTCGGCCGGCGTCCTCGGGTGGATTATATCTCTTCACCTTGAACTTTGACTTTATGATCTCTAAAGGCTTTCCTTCTTCTTGGGACTCCGAGGAAAAACATAGGCAAGCTCGCAGCTGCTAGACCAGCAGCAAATTGTATTCTTTCTTCTTTTGGCTGGCATTCGAGGTGGTTCTTTGCTTACCAGATATTGAGTTCACGCCGAGGTTTGCTACCTTTGTTATTCAGTCCATAACATATTTCGATCTCAAAAAGCTATTGTATTGAAAGGAAAATCACCTATGAATAAAGGCTTGTTTTGATTTCTTCAATGTCCCAGCTAAAGCATCAAACTAGAGATCTAGAGATTTAAGGACCTTTAGCAGACCTCTCTTTGGCGGCCAGGGGCAAGTAACTTACCGCTCCGCGGGACGAAAAAGGAGGCGGAATGCCTAAAGAGCAGTCTGAGTCAACGGCATTGTATTACTCAACTCACCACACTCACTAACAGGAGAAGCAGACCTTGCGGTTAGTCCCCTCTCTGTTGCTTAACTTTTTAGATTTGATTTTTGTTAGTAATGGGGCATGAACTCTAATTCCCTTAATAACCTATCTCTACTTACGGCTTTCTTTTTACCATCGGTCGGAGAGAGGTAAAAGGTATGATCGCAAAGCCAAAACAGTACGAGCAGCTAAACAACTGGAAACATCCGAGCAGGAATCGAACCCAAAAACACTTTCTTAAGATGCCTCAAGCCATTGATCACTTTAGGAGGGTCTCCCATTTGGTGCTAACCTTCGGCATCTGCTGGCTTACTTCCTCTTTGGGAGGAGCACAAATCTCCTAGTTTTAAATATAGCAATTTATAATTGGTGAAGTGAAAGTCAATAGCTCAGTTCGATAACATCACTATGGAGTTAGCAAGCTAAAGGAGTGCTTCTCGTGTTGGGGAAGGATTGATAGGTTTTCTTGAATTCCAAAAGATGATCTAGAGCCATACCCTTCGCCCAGTTCCATATGGGCCTCTTCGTCAAGTAGGTCATCAAAGAAGTAGCAAGAGATGGCGAAAGAATGGCGAGACGGATGTACGAGTGGGTAAGCCCCTCCTTCCCTTCCCCCTTGTGCTGACTTGTGCTTCATTCATGTTCTAAATTCACTTTAGATAGAGTATACCCTACGGATCATAAAGCCCAAACTCGATTAAAGAAAGACTGAAAGGATGCCTTTTTCGTCCGTCCACGAGGATGAAAGCATCAAAGGCCTATTTTCCCTCAGTTGATGATCCTACTAACTATCTAAATAAATATGTCCACAATCAAGCACCTGGATCCTCAGCATGCAAACGGGTAAAAAGAAGGAGCCCGTTGGTCTGTAAAACTTCTTGGCTAGCTTGCGAGAGTCTGGCTCGCTCCTTAACTAGCTAAAGGGGCAGCCAATGCTCTTTCGGTTCCTCGTCGTCAGGGAGTTCCTTTGTGGAGGATGCTGACATTTGGGACGATCAGCTCGGTTGGGATCGATAAGAGGCCAGTGGATGCTTTGAACTGGGGGTGCTTAAGCTGATAAATTAGGTGGGTATGCTTTCTTTGGTACTCCTAAGGTAGATGGTTTACTTAGCTATATGGGTTCAAGGAAGAAGGAGTCAATCTCTCCCGGTTCCTAAGTCTTGATAAATGGAAAGGACCTCAATCTGAGCCCTTGCAAGTAAGGGTGAATCCTTCAACTGTAAATCCCGGTGACCCAGAAGAGGTGAGAATTACTACACCAAAGCGGATGTTTACAGCTTGGGAGATCTCGTTAATCGAAAGGGACAGGCCTTATCGGCGAGGCATATATATCTATAGAATCATCTTACCTGTCTGGGTCGGTTCCTCTCCCGGGGGAAGAGCTACCTTCTGGTTCCTCTCTTTGGTTTAGACGTAACTAAATATAACCTCTGACCTTGGGACCCTGGTCTGTCTGCTGAACGTGTTGTTTTCGATTCGCTTGGAGTTCCGACTTATGCAACCGCAAGAGAAAGCCAAAGACTATGATAAATAAATAAATAAGAAAGAAGTAGGGTACGAGGCCTGAAGTCAGGCAGCGCGGATTCCTGGACTTGAGACAGATCTTTAGATTGGAACTCTCACAGCCATTGGTAGCTATAGCACTACTTGTATGGACGAATCGAACCAGACAACTGCCCTTCCTTCATAATTGCATAAAAAGAACCCGTGTGCTGTGCCTTAGCCGTAGTATAATCATTATCATGGTTAATGAACCTTTGAAGTGTCCACTCAATGAAGAGGTTGGGTTGCTTAGACCTTTTCTAAATGAGACGTTTAGGGTTTAGGCTATATTGGTCCTGGCTGAGCTAAGTGAGCTATTACGGTAAGTAGATTTGACAAGGCGAGGTTGATGACGTAGACATTCGAGTCGGACACAACTTGTAAGTTTTCGTTCTTTTGTACTTAAGCCTCATAACAAGTTACAGAAACAACATATATACAGACTTTGGTTCTTCCTTATGTATACTTTAGGACTTCAACTGTCCGCGGAACCACAAGGCTTTCCGTTTGGGGACAGCTTGCTAAGCTCTTCCTCCCACTCTACCTCTGCAGAGTAAAATGATGGCCATCTTGGAAGGCATTAGAGAAGCTCACACCCTGCTCTTCTCTTACATCGATGATGACTCTGATCCACTGGATGCTGAGATTCATCCAGGATTGAAGTCAATTTCTGAACCTAAGTGGTGATTTTACCTAATTCTTTGTCTGCCTCGAGTCCAAAGTGAGTGGAAGAGGGCTACGGCTGTTTGGTTGGTAGAGCTTCGACCCGAAGAGGAGCTATGAAATCAACTTTGGTGGGCTGTATGCTTGTTTTTTTGTAGTTCTGCCTGGGGTCGGAGGGACAAGCACCTGTTCGAGCTACTTTACCTGCTGCCTAACCTAACTCCTGGAACTCGAATCGGGCTCACAATACTCGAATCGGGCACACAATTTCTCTTTTTTTCCTCCCACCACAGCCTTAAAGAGAGGCGCTGTCGAAAGCACAGATTCAGTCCACCCGAATGGTCGAGTCCCAGGATCAAGTAGGGGCGCATTGGCTTCCCTTTCCTTGCAATGAACCGAGTTCGTGCTTCCTTCCATAGGCAGAAGGAGTAGCTGACCGACTGGCAACGAAAGTAGTGATTAGATAGTAGAGAGTCCGCGCACCTCCGTCTCAAAGGGGGAGGAGTAGACGAGAAGGTTCAAGTCTCATCCACAAGCGCAAAGTCAACAAGAGGAAAAGGTAGCCGAGTCGTCGATAAGTTCAAACCAAAAGGGAAGGGCAAAGGATCAACCACATCCATCCCCTGTGAACGCACAGCCTTGCCCCTGGTCAAACCTAGGAGTCAGGCTCAAAGCTAGGACTAGTTCCACGCTTGGTCATTCGTCTGTGCCTCTGCCCCTCTCTCAGGTGCTGATGTTTCACGGTTCTCTACTTCCTTCCATCGGTGATCTCTCCTCCCTGGTTATCTGTTCATCTCAGACGCTTTTCTTCGTATTCTGCTTTGTAGCATTCAGTCCACTGAAATTAAGATAAATGAGACCGAACCCTAGGAAGAATCCTCAAGCAAGGGAACCTCACCCCGAAGTCCTTGACTTGACTCTCAATCCGTGTGGGAACGGAACGAAGGCTCTCAACGGAACTTCACTCAATTAGGATGACAGAGGCATTCCCTGTGCTAGTCAAACTACGCGCAAGCAAGGAAGGGATTAATAGTTTATGTGCCCGCTAGCCGATGATTAGAATAAGGAAGCACATATCAATGCCATTAAGATGACTGGTGCGGAACGTAACCTTCAACCAATTCGGTCGTCCTAAGGATTTCGAGTGCGTTTTCCCGGCTTTTTCCCCTCCCGATCGGACAGCAACTCTGATTGATCGGGTTTCCGCCTAACCTAATAATAAGGATTGAAAGAAAGCCTGGGATCCCGCCCAACCACGATGGTGAAGTTCCTAAACAAATGACACTGCCCCTGCGTGATCTGGATCGGTCTTACCAATGCTCCTGCCACGTTCTGCACGCTGATTCATCAGCTGTTTCATGACTTTCGAGTTTCGTCGTGGTGTATCTTGACGACATAGTTGTGTACAGCGCCTGGAAGAGCACATCCAGCATCTGAAGATGGTGTTCAAGGTGTTGCGGGAGAATACCAAGTACGTCAAGAAGGAAAAATGTGACTTCGCCCAGCAAGAAAGTTCTTGGGACATCGCGTCGGCGATGGGAAGATTCGCATGGATGAGGAGAAGATTCATGCAATCCAGGAGTGGCGGGCACCTACCAAACAGAATTGAGATCATTCCTTAGTCTTGTCTACTATGACCGTCGATTCATCGTTGGCTATTCAAGGCGTGCGGCCCTGTTGACAGACTTGCTGACGAAGGATCGGTCATGGGACTGGTCTGTGGAATACAACAATGCTTTTGAGGACTTGAAAGCAGCGGTGACCGAGGAACCTGTGCTACGTCTGCCGGACTACACACTGCCTTTCGAAGTCCACACAGATGCCTCTGACTGGCTAGGGCTGGGGTAAGATGTTGAACAATATGTGCAGACATGCTTGACGCGCCAGCAGGACAAGGTTGAGAGAGCAAGCAGTTCTCCTTTTCATTACGCTCCACAAAATTCTTATATAATAAAAAAACAATTCCTACCCTTTAACCTACGAACTAAGACATAGATTTTAACACAAAGACTAATAAGAGATTTAAGACAAAAGAAAGATATAGGAAAGGCATAAATAGATATATGCGCTTGGTTCCTTAAAATTCGATACTTATATTTGCTTAGTTCCGCTGTAAAAAACTGAGGTATGGTCTGGTTTCTCTGGATAGGACCTGTGATCTGGAGTGAGACTTGATCCGCGACGGGCCCTATACGCCCCGCCCCTCTCTAGTTAGTGATCGTAGACGGGTCGCGGGTGCCCTATTGTGATCTACTTGTGCTACTTCCTTCGAAGCTTCATTTTACTTCTCCGGAGCTCTTTACTTAGTAGTACTAGAAAACAACCTCCCTTTTAGAATATGCTTCCCGCTACTCCTCAGCTAAGCCCGCCCTAGCGCCCGCCTTTACGACGCTCTACTAAGTGATGACTCTCCTTTTGGAATGACTGCATGAGCGAGAAGGCTTTTCTAGCTTCCCACATCTATGAGTCTTTGGATAAGGGTAGGGGGATGTCTTTGATTGGTTTAAGCTAAGGTCGTGAACTTCGACATAAGACCTCGATTACCACGCCTCTCTATCTATATAGCTTAAGCTGACCGAAATAGAGTGATAAAGATAGGATCAGAATCGCCAATAAAAAGATTGCCAAGGTCGGCAGCAGACGATTGACGCTAAATGTACGCGATTGGGCTCTCACCGATGGCTGGCTTCTATTTAGGAGACCCAAAAGAGAGAGTAAACCATTATGGGATTCAACGCATCAGCCGACTCTTCTACTGGGATTGGAATGAGCTTCATACCTATCTCCATCTTCACCCTGGCTCACTGAAAGCTCACCGTAGGGCCTAGACCTACCAAGCATGGAGACTATGCTACCAAGCTTCACACCTTCCCTTTCTTACGTTCAGATCGAGACTCCAACCACAATGACTTCCTAACTTAATCTGCAACCTATGGCTACTGACTCACTGGATGATGGAGATGATAGCGCTCTCGCTCGTGGTAGGGCAGGCAAGGCACAGCCTATCCTCTACAGTAGCTACTGGAATGCTTGCTTCAACTACTACTTGGGAGGCTCGACTTGACTCGACTATTGCTTCAGTGGATCTGTCATAGTCATCGGTCTGAGTATCTGAGTAGTTGGTCCGTCTGCATGAACCGATTGCTTCCTATTTGGATGAGACGATCTGATCTCTCCTGCTCTTCTAAGAACTCATCCTTCTATTGATGCTTCCACACATGACGCAGCTTGCTTTGCTCTCTTTCCGTCTGGGCCAGGTTATGGGCCTCTCTTTCCGAAGAAGCATAAGAAAGATTCCATCGATTCATTAACCTCGGGTGCTTTGTCAGGTCTGAGCCTTGGTCCTCTATATATCTCTCTCTGGCTACTTAGATCTGAAGGGATTGCTCATCCTACTGCTTCCATTAAAAAGAGAAGGATTTCTAGCCACTCCTAGGACCACTGGCCTTAGAGCAGAGACGTAAGATGGACCGGATCCTACCCCCAGGCACGGGTCGTAGACTGGTTCACTCTGCGCTGAGAGACCAAAGTCAGTACATAGGATAGGCAGACTAGATGGGAAGAAAGCCTTCCACCGGCATCGTCTTTCCCAGGAGACTTCGTTACTACTACTATAGTAATGGGCTCATGTTGAGTCTGCAGTTGAGCATGATGGATAATGTCTGTTCTCTATGATGATATGTCATTTGAGGATAGGAGGGGAATTTGAACCCGTATAAGAGCCAAGCATTACTGCTTTGCTTGGCGAATATCCGTATAGATAGACTGAACTAAAGATAAAGAAAGCCTTCCACTGGCCTTTCGCAGGAGACTTCATTCATGTACGCATTGTCATCTTAGTTCTCGTAATCAAGAATCTCTATACCAGACCGATCGATTCCGGAGTCAAGCAGTTCGCGTCTCGTGTGCTAAGCTCTTATATCTTTCTGAGCCGGGCCGGGATCGTACTCCAAACGTAGGTCCAATTAGCGCTCTACTCCTGTTTGCTTGATGGCTTTCACTTCGTGTCAAGTCTCTCCTCTAGTAATGGGTATAAGTTTAATCTCTATATGCTTATGTCGATGGCGGAATTGAACCTATGGATCTGGGATGGAATGGAATGGATCTCGCTTCTCCTTGGTCAGTCTTCGTCTAGCGGCTTTCGTATAGTCAATTCACTTAAGGCCTCCTGCTCTCCGGACTGTCTTCATTCAACTACAACCCTCAATCAGAAGAGACGGAATTGGTCTTTATTCGCTATTGCTCTACGCTTCGGGCTAGCGGGCTCTCACCCACCTTCACTCCGGTCTAGGCTCCTATCTCGTCTTCTATCTGACACATCTCCAGAGAACTTCCTCCTAACTGTCTATTGTGGATGCGCCTTGCTTCTTTCTTCTTTTAGCCTTCACTCCGCGTCAGCTTGCTTTCTCTCCGATCTGAGGCAGGCTTATAGTCCGTCTCCTTCTTGTCCTTATAGGCCTACGACGCCAATGGGCTGCGTACTCGATTCACTTAGGCTCCTAGGCTCACGGAATTTTATCTTTGATCAGGACTTAGAGTTGCTTCGCTCCAACTCTACTCTAGTGATGGATATCGTCTTGCTTCAGTCAGATACTAGAAAGCCACTACCAGTAGGCTATTCTTTGGCATTCGCCTATAGTCTAGCAGTTCCGGTCCAGTTCTTCTCGGCAGTGGCTTCTCTTATTGACCAGCCTGATGCTGATGTGCGGTTAGCTTCAATCTATCTTAATGGGTATTCTAGCCTCTCAGCATCTGTCTCACTCTGATCCCATCCATCAACTACTCACTAGCGCTAAGTCAAATGTCAATGACAAGAATACGGCTACGCTACTCCTCTCTTCTTTCGCTTGGGGTCCTTTTACTCCTAAATTCCTATGGCTACGGGCTGCTATGGCTCATATCTCCTTCTTCCTTCTTTAGTCATACTGAAAGACGAGATCAGCTTCTTGCTCCTCACTTCTTGCTTACGGACTCAGAGCCGGAATTGATGAACGAAGTGAGCCTGCAAGCTGGGAAGCAACTGAACAACTGTGTGAGCCCAAACCTATAGTAGATAGAAAGAAGTAGCACCAAAAATAAGTACTCCAATAAACGTAGTAAGAAGCAAGCCTCTGGACCAGTAGGCGCAAGACAGATAGACGAGAACCAAAGCCGATAAGTAAGTGATGCAAACCTTAAAGGAAGAAGGGAAGCAAGATGAGAGATTAAAGATAGAATATAGGCGATGGAAGATGAATATCCTTATATATAGAATTAAGAAGGTGAAGCTGATAGCGCTACTATAGCCACTGAAGCCACTGACTCCAGACATGACAGGATTAAACTTGATAGACCTACGGATAAGGCCGAATGAAGCCTGAGCCCAGATGAGAGAGATTGACGCTGTGAGGACCCATCGGGACTCGACCTTATTGGGAGAGGGAAGGCCTAATCGCAACTATGGCTCTCTGGTCTAGGTTCGACTCCTGCATCGGCTTTGTATTATAGTTCCGATCAATTCTTCTTTTCTCCTCTCTTTGCTGCTTGACACCGAATTCCGATCCTTTATATCTATTGCTACGCTCTATTGCAAGGCTGCTTCTACGCCTTCGTTATCCTTCATCCAAGAATCCTTGGTCTACTTGCTTGCCACTCTTATTCTTTACTGGACCTGAAGCCATTGGTTGATCTAGCCTTGATCCTCTAATCTCATAATTGAAGAGAACTCGATCAGGATGGTGAGACTACCAAGACTGGACCACTCTACGACTATAGTCATAGCTTGCTCTCCTTCTGGCTCATTACTTGACTGGTGCTCTACTATATAGGTTTCTTTGCACTCCTCTTCTTTCTTATGGTCTCGTATAACTTACGAGACTGCAGACGCCTATAGGCTTTTACGTAGTGGGGTAGGCTTCCTCTGTCATGCTTTTAAA
>JAUHJX010000001.1:112086-123046 GCA_031763035.1 Lilium candidum | reverse complement strand
GAACATATTTACTAGTTATATCATCTGCAATCGCCTGAATCTCGAGACGTTCTTCGAACCAATCATATACTTTATTGGGATAGGTAACCAAAAAATAGACCCCCCCTGAGAACCGTATATGAGAATTTAACCTCGTACGGCTCAAGCAGAAACAACACAAATCAAATACGGATTTTAACGGATATGTAATAGAAAGTTCAAATTCAAATTAGCCACTTGATTCAATTTGCCCCAAAAATACCAAATAACAAAAATCCGGAATCTCTTCTTTGTGATGATAATGCCAAAAATATCAAGTTGGCTCCCTCGTTCGTCTTTTTATTTATGTTAATTGTTAAAATAAAGGCCTCTTGAATCTTCTCTTTCCTATTATTTTTTATTTGTTCTTTTTTGTGTAATAATACAGATTGACTCTTGTTTTACTAGTTATTGATAGGAATTCCCTTGTTGAGACCCTGTCAATCAATTGACACCTCAGATTCATACTAGAACCACGATGATTTAATAAAGCCCACGCTAAACGCAAAGGTTCTGTGAGTTAAGAACCATTTGATCATCACTTCTCCAATTTCAATGAATGGATGTTATTAATAATTCAAATTTGCATTTTTTTTTTTTTTTGAGTCCGGTCGCGAGGTCTGACTGAATAGTAAGTATGAATCATAGTTCAAATATTTCTTTTCTTGATCTATTCTACAATATTCATATTCCGTGCTCCAGATACTAGAATAAATATCCGACGAGGTAGAATCATCTTGATAGAGATGACAGACTATTCTCTGTATTATCAATAGGATCAATTATAACAAGTCACACACTCATATTCCGGAAATACCGAAACAAAAAAATTCCACGGTCGAACTACCAGAATGAGAAATCTGAGTCTTAAGTGCGTTTTTATTTTTTTATTGAAAAACTAGAACTAGGACTTTATAGTCCTCAGGAACCTAATTCATTGAAATTCCATCCAATAAAACGGATGAATTATAAATTTCCAAAATGATAGATAGAAATATCGCAAACAGAGCCATTGCGACCCCCATAAGTGGTGTAGTCCCCCAGCCCGGAGCTACTTTACCATATTCCGAATTCAATGGTTTCAATAAACTTCCTATATTAGTTTGTCTTGGCCTAGATTTAGAACTATCCTCAACGGTTTGTGTAGCCATAAATCTTATTTAATGATTGGTTAAGATCTGTTGACTTTGTATACCATTTGGTTGTAGTTGTAAATAAACTATCTTATCGTAGATCCATTGTGATCCTTAAATTATCTAGAAATGGAAACAGCAACCCTAGTCGCCATCTTCATATCTGGTTTACTTGTAAGCTTTACTGGGTACGCCTTATATACCGCTTTTGGGCAACCCTCTCAACAATTAAGAGATCCATTCGAAGAACACGGGGACTAATTGAAGTAATGAGCCTACCAATGGTAGGCTCATTACTTCAAATTAAGATGATCAAAAATCATTTTTTAGTCGGAACCTTAGGTGGTTCTCGAAAAAAGATAGCGAAAAAAATTATCCCTAAAGTCGAGACTAAGAGAAATGTATAAACCAATGCTTCCATAGATTTGATCGTGGTTTACAATTATAGCTTCCACACCTATTCATTTTGGATCATTTACTATAGTAAAGAAAGGGAAAGAATTAAAGATGGCGATTCAATCAAGTCACGATTTTTCTGGTACCTTATGTCATCAAAATGTCATCAAATAAAAAAAGTGGAGACGAAAGATACCAGAGTAATATTCTATCAGACTACTTGTCTTCTTGTAGTTGGATCTCCAAGTTTTTGGAATGCTCCAAATTCTACTTGAGAATCCAAATCTGGATCAATACCAGCAAAAACATCTCTGAACAAGGTTCTAGCGCCATGCCAAATGTGTCCGAAAAAGAAGAGCAAAGCAAATGTAGCATGCCCAAAAGTGAACCAACCCCTTGGACTGCTCCGAAAAACACCATCGGATTTCAAAGTAGCTCGGTCTAATTCAAAAATTTCACCTAATTGGGCGCGTCTAGCATATTTTTTCACAGTAGCAGGATCACTATAACTGACTCCATTGAGTTCGCCACCATAGAACTCGACAGTTACACCTACTTGTTCGACACTATACTTGGATTCTGCCCTTCTAAAAGGAACATCGGCTCTCACAATTCCGTCTCCGTCTACCAAAACTACGGGGAATGTTTCAAAAAAAGTGGGCATACGACGTACAAAAAGCTCGCGGCCTTCTTTATCTCTAAAGATGGGGTGTCCTAACCATCCAACAGCTATTCCATCCCCGCTGTCCATTGAGCCGGCTCTGAATAATCCCCCTTTTGCCGGATTATTACCAATGTAATCATAAAAAGCTAATTTTTCGGGGATTTTAGACCAAGCTTCCGAAAAACTCAGATTTTCAGCTAGTCCTGTGCCAACTCTTCGATATATTTCTTGCTGGAAGTATCCCTGATCCCACTGATAACGAGTGGGGCCAAATAATTCGATTGGGGTAGTTGCTGAACCATACCACATAGTTCCAGCAACTACGAAAGCTGCGAAAAAAACAGCAGCGATACTGCTGGAAAGTACAGTTTCAATATTGCCCATACGTAATCCTTTGTATAGACGTTGAGGCGGACGGACACTAAGATGAAATAAACCCGCTAATATGCCCAATGTACCCGCTGCAATATGATGAGAGGCTATTCCTCCCGAAACAAAAGGATCAAAACCTTCTGCGCCCCACGCTGGATTTACAGATTGTACTTTTCCAGTTAGCCCATAAGGATCGGACACCCATATTCCAGGACCATACAAGCCTGTTACATGAAATGCGCCAAAGCCAAAGCAAGCCAACCCTGAGAGAAATAAATGAATTCCAAAGATCTTGGGCAAATCCAAAGAAGGTTTTCCGGTACGTTCATCAGAGAATATTTCTAGATCCCAATACACCCAATGCCAGATAGCTGCCAAGAAGCACAAGCCAGAAAACACAATATGTGCCCCTGCCACACCTTCGTAACTCCAAATACCCGGATTCGGTATAGTTCCTCCTGAAATATTCCACCCACCCCATGAATTGGTTATTCCTAAACGAGTCATAAAGGGTATAACGAACATACCCTGTCTCCACATTGGATCAAGAACCGGGTCAGAAGGATCAAAAACTGCTAATTCGTATAGAGCCATCGAGCCGGCCCAACCAGAAACTAGAGCTGTATGCATTATATGGACAGAAAGCAACCGACCGGGATCATTCAATACGACAGTATGAACACGATACCAAGGTAAACCCATGGAAATACCCCTTTTTTATCAAATATCAAAGAAAAATGGACACTATGTAACTTTATCGCATTGAAAAGACTATACTATATTATGTACCTAACCTTTTCAGTAGATTTTGTATAAGAAAGGGTTAAGATTTATTTCGTTCCATTGAAAATAACGGAACAATTTTGTTCGTAAGAACAAAGAGAAGCAGATCTATTCTATACTCGATAAGTACCAATACGCAATGGGGGTTGGGCCCCCTTTTTTTGTAGAATGAATGCGTAGATACTTGTTTATCATTCAAATGATCGACCCGCTCGTGAAAATTCTTTATTCATTCTGTCTTCTTCCGGAAATCTTCACCCAATCCATGTATCCAATTTATGTTTAAAATAGAATAAACAGAAAAAAATGAAGACAATAAATTCATTGGTACGTTTCCATATTAAAGTGAAGTATAGTACTTAACTTTTTTCTTTAATTTAATGCCCGTTGGTGTTCCAAAAGTACCTTTTCGGAATCCTGGAGAGGAAGACGCAGTTTGGGTTGACGTATAGTGCGGCTTGTCAGATATATTAGGTCATATGGGGTTTACCCGTTGTCTCCACCGATCGGGATATCCTCCGTTTCGCCCAAGAAATATTGATTGAACCATCAATTATTCGGAGCGTGAAGTGCAATTAGATCCATTTATATTGGGGATCAATATTATTAAGAATTTATGGTTAACTTGTAACGATAAAATAAAGTATCCAGGCTCCGTTCATAAAATATCAAATTGGTAATATATGTGATTACTATTTGTATCATAAACATTCTTTATTTATATTTAATTTATGCTTTCTATATATTATTAGGAGTGATCTCAAATTGCCATTGAATGGCATGGAATAATAAGATGAATACATGGAATAATTTGAGGGAAAGCATGAAATGAAACATAAAAAAAAAGAAGCGGTACTGAGATAATTTGCCCTATATGTGCAAATAGAATTTGGACAAATCTTTACCCGGAGTAGAACACGAACCTAAAAGAATTGAAAGGGCCCATTCAAGAACAAGAAAATGACATCGTGATTTGAATTTCGATGAAATAATACATCAATGAGAGGTTAGTTTAATAAGTTCAATAATTTTTTTTGATAAGGAAGAGAAAGGGAACCAAAACTCATGTTTTTGAAAAATCGAAGAAAAGCCCTTCTTTAGAAAAACAAAAACCTGTTACAAAAAATAAATAAAGACTGTAATTGATACATTGATTGATTTTTTTTTCGCAATTTTTTGAACCGTATGCATCCAAAGGTGCACGTACGGTTCCTAAGGGATACAATTTTGTCCTAATCAACCGACTTCATCGAGAAAGATTACTTTTTTTAGGCCAAGAAGTTGATAGCGAGATCTCCAATCAACTTGTGGGTCTCATGGTATATCTCAGTATAGAAGATAATACTAGGGATTTTTATTTGTTTATAAACTCTCCCGGCGGATGGGTAATACCAGGAATAGCCATTTATGATACTATGCAATTTGTGCCACCCGATGTACATACAATATGCATGGGATTAGCTGCTTCAATGGGATCTTTCATTCTGGTTGGAGGAGAAATTACCAAACGTCTAGCATTCCCTCACGCTTGGCGCCAATGAGTTAAAAAAAAAGACTATGCCTTCGCCATATCAAATATAAATAATCGAATTAGGAAAAATTAAGTAATAATAGCATGGCACTTTGAGTTCGATATGAACAAACCATTATTGTTTTTTATAACATGAGATTTTGTATCGAGATAGTAGTATGAAATGCGATTTTATCTTATGTGTCGGGAGGACATTTTAGCGTCACAAATCATTTTTTCCTTATTTGATCATATCAGAAAGACACTTTGGGATTGCCAAATCACAAACTAGATAAATATATAAATATCTAATATAAAGCAACAGAACCATCGTAGTATTTTTTTACTCTTATGAAAAGAAGGATGGCAAATGGATTATTCAACAATCTGGCTGGATCGGATAGATTCTATTTCTTCCCCTCTTCTCTGGGGGAGGGAAGGGGTTAGTAAATTCCATTGCAGAGCCGTATGCAATGCACAAAAGGTGCCTGTACGGTTGTTCAATTCTATTTTTTTCTTCTTTTTTTATCCCTTTAATTTAAATCCCATCATGCGAGATAGAAGAACCATTCATGATGTTATCTCAATATCATCAGGGTTATGATTCACCAACCTGCTAGTTCTTTTTATGAGGCACAGGCAGGAGAATTTATCCTGGAAGCGGAAGAACTGTTGAAACTTCGCGAAAACCTCACAAAAGTTTATGTACAAAGAACAGGCAACCCTTTGTGGGTTATATCCGAAGACATGGAAAGAGATGTTTTTATGTCGGCAACAGAAGCCCAAGCCCATGGCATTGTTGATCTTGTAGCGGTTGAAAATGAAAATACTTCGGATTTCGTATAAATCCATGATTCCGTTTTATTTTCAACCATAATTCGAATTTGACACGATTTGATATCTTATATTGAATCGAAATAATTAATAATCATCAATCAGGTTAAGATCGATCTAAACCAACCCATTCTATAATATAATTTTATATATCCGACATGCCAACTATTAAACAACTTATTAGAAACACAAGACAGCCAATAAAAAATGTCACGAAATCCCCCGCTCTTCGAGGATGTCCTCAGCGTCGAGGAACATGTACTAGGGTGTATGTGCGACTCGTTCAGATCATGAGCTCGAGCAAATGAGACAATTTTTCCAGTATCAATGATTAATACCAATGAATAGATAGAGTAAAAGAACGCCATTTACTATCTAAAATGGGGATATATTATATACCCTTATTGTTTCTTGTATATTGTGTATGGAATTTATGGTTTTCATTGGTGCAAATCCAACCACCTCAATTTGAGATGAGAAGCAATTCTCCATTGGTAGCAAATGGTTATCCATTAAGCGGAGGAAATGGTATTATAAGGATAAGAAGCAAAACAAAAAGGTTATGCCCATATTCTTGAAAGAACGGACTAACAGGGTCAGCTACCTAGCCAACTTTCATAATTAAATGCCGTCACTGTATGGATAGCTCTTATTGTGAAAAGGCCTATTACTGTATAATTAATGGGTAGAGCTAAAGAATGTTAACTATACAAGTTAACAATACCATTTGATTAAATTGAGAGATGAGGCTCCGGCGCATAGAGAGGGCCTCACCGTTTAAGAAGTAACCATAGAAACGAAGGAACCCACTATTTTTTTGTATAGTATTTGGTAGAATTTCTTAGTTCCAGGTGAACCAAATGTCTGGCCTGGAAAGAATAAAAATAAAAAATAGTGGTTGGGAAGGTCATAGTAGCAAAAGCCATTGGAATTTATATTTTATATATTGGAATAATCCGTTTTGTTATTAACCGACCGGGGGGACAAATAATGACTGAAAGAAGAGAATTCAATTAGTTATTCATTAAAGTTTAATTTGATTCAATGACCAGAGTTAAACGAGGGTATACAGCTCGGAGACGTCGAACAAAAATTCGTGTATTTGCATCAACAGGGGCTCATTCAAGACTTACACGAACAATTACTCAACATAAAATGAGAGCTTTGGTTTCCTCTCATCGAGATAGGGGCAGGCAAAAGATAAATTTTCGTCGTTTGTGGATCACTCGGATAAATGCAGTAACTCGCGAGAATAAAGTATTCCATAGTTATAGTCGATTAATACACAATCTATACAAGGGGCAATTGCTTCTTAATCGTAAAATACTTGCGCAAATAGCTATATCAAATAAGAATTGTCTTTACATGATTTCCAATAAAATCATAAAATAAAGGAAATTATAAAGTAATATACAGGAATGATTGAACAAGAATTCCCCGGAGAATGAACTCCGGGAAGATAGAATAAACTAAATTGAGATAAAATTTAAGATAAGAAAAGTAATAGGAATGAACGAACATGCTTCAATAAAAAAATTGCTTATCCCCCTTTTTTTGTTTCTTACAAGAATTAAACCTGGATTCTGGGCCTTTTCGAGCAAAACATCCAATCTATTTGAGCTTGAATTCCAATTGGAGTTTTGAGTCAATTGAGGAATATGCCTATTTATTTCTGGCTCTAGGACCCGCAGTTCTAGGGGTCGACTCGGTTCTCTCAAATTGTTTCTCATTATTAAGAAAAGGTAACGAAGATAAAATACGAGCTTGTTTTATAGCAATAGTAATTAATCGTTGTTGTTTCAAGGTTAATTTATTTACCCGTCTAGATAATATTTTTCCTTGTTCACTAATAAATCGACTAATTAAACTCATGTTTCTATAATCAATTCGATCCCCCGAGACAATTGGGGGCAAACGCCGACGAAAAGAAAGCTTGGATTTACGAAAAGGTTGCTTAGATTTATCCATGGTTTATTCCTTATTTCTAAAATTCGATTTCTTTATTAATTTAAGATCCGGCCGAAGTAGGGTTTTATTTGTATAATTTATAATTTTAATATAATTATTATTATATTATGATTATGTTATATGTTCTTCCTCTTTCTGCTCTTTGAGTTAGAATGGAAAGATTGCACATATGTTATGTTCCGTTCGATCTATTTCTTTATTTCCCCATGAATCGTATGCCTGTGACAATAAAGACAAAATTTTCTCAATTCTAATCGACTGGGTGTATTGTGTCGATTCTTTTGAGTAATATATCTAGAAATACCCCGCGATTCTTTATTGACACCATTTCGGGCACAACAACAAGTACATTCCAAAATAACTATGACCCTTACATCTTTACCCTTGGCCATGAACCCCCTTTGGATCGACTTAACTTTTCTTTCTTTTTTCGATCTGAAAATAAAAAGAACAAAAAATTAATAGAAGTTACTAATTTGAAATTAATTTTCTAAAGATTTCATTGTAATTAATATTAATTAATTGAATTAATTAAGAGTAATAATTAAAATGAAATAGATTGAAGATATATATTTTTTTATTTAATTTTATTTAAATATCAATTATATAATATAATATTATATATAATTTTAAGTAATACAATTTTTTTCTAACTCTCAATTATTCCTAATACTAATACCAATATTTCATTTATGTATCTTCTTTACTATGTTATGATTTCGTGGAGCCTCTCCTAGACTGGACCCGCATTTCCATTTATGTTTTTCCAAATATCATTTTATTAGATCAACTTTTTGCTTGGGTTTAATACATTTTTTTTTAATCACGTCACATAGAATTAAATCTCTAATTTATTTATTTTTTGCATATTAATAACTAGAATCAAAAAAAAGGAAATGACAAGGCGTCTGGGAATAAACGATTAATCTCTATCAATAGACCCGCTAAAGACCCAAACCATAGAGTACTTAGCACAGGTGCCGTGGAGAGATATGTTTTTATATCTCGCATTGAAAATCCTCCTTTTTATTGTTTATTGTAAAACATAGACATAGATTATATATATGAGCAGATGTCGTAGTTCAAGATCATTTGTATTTATTTTTATGCAGAATTCCTAACTAAAATGGATATGTACAATGAACGAGCCAATGTTCTTGTCCTTAAAAAAAAAGCCTGAGTGTTATCGATAAATATTAATTTTTTCATGCGTTAGGTTTCAGATGTATATAATATAAATACAATATTTTAATATAATAAATAAAGTATAAAATCAAGAAGAAAATAAAAATGTGGAAAACAAGACAAGGATTTTGTACAATGACATTGTAAAACAATTTTAAAAAGGGATGTAGCGCAGCTTGGTAGCGCGTTTGTTTTGGGTACAAAATGTCACGGGTTCAAATCCTGTCATCCCTACCTATTACTTCTACTAATGGGCAGTAACGGGAGATTACTCGAGATTGATTAAATTTTAAAATTGGCTATATAATCTTTAAATTTTTGCATACTATACTAGGTGTTTGCAAGATATTTTTGGGTACAGAGAAATTCTTTTTTTTACAGTCGTATCCCCTGTCATAAGAAAGCGCTCTTAGTTCAGTTCGGTAGAACGCGGGTCTCCAAAACCCGATGTCGTAGGTTCAAATCCTATAGAGCGTGATGTTATGTCGAATCACATACAATAAAATAACTTAATAAACTTTAATTTGACCTCCTTTCAAGGAGTAGGAGGTCAATCAAAAAATATATTATTCAATCAAAGGTCCAATCGATCACCACGTCTGTATTGTAAATATGCAGTTACGAATAATCCTGCCAAAGTAATAGGAATTAGACCTAAAACGATTCCAAATAAAAAAACTTCAATCATTTCTATTTTTTGTTTGAGAGAATAATAAAGAGAGGTAAGATCTATCCCTAAATATTAATCTGAATTGTTCGCGAATCTCAATAACCGAGAATTGGCAATTCCCGCGGGACTATGGAAGACCTGGCATTTAAGAGAAATACTTATTTTTATAAATTGTTCATTCAATTTATTTCAAATAAGTCGTATCTTGTTCAAACCAATCAATAGAGCTGGGGTTATAGTTGAAGCAGCTAATAGAAAACCGAAATAACTAGTTATAGTAGACATGAAAGGGCTAAATTAGATATGTTCTTTAACTACATATGTTGATAAAACACTTACCTAAGTTTCAATTTTCCCAGATACGACAGTAAGAAAAACTATTGACAGTAGACAATATTAACTTAGTTCCATCTTAATTGATCAGTCATTATAGATAGCACTAAAAAAGATAGAATTACATAGTAGAAAAAATCGATTGCTCTGATGTGACATCAACCGGTCATGTGATTCCAAATCAACAGATTCATTGTGCAATTCGTGAGTTAAGTGAAAGTAATAAAAACTCTATCGTATAACTAAAAAAAAAATTCAGTCATTTTTGAATAAAAGAATAATTGGATTTGAAAATAATTTTAATTTGAATCATTTATTTTCAATAGGATTTAATCCACTTTCTTTTCGATCGGACGGCCCAGGCCCGATACCCCCTTTTTATTTATTTCATTTCAGGTCCAACTCAATTTGAAGATGAGCAACTTCCAGTATCTTTTTAGCTTCTACACTCTGTCTTTCCATATCATAATCATAGAGTTCTATCTTTGTAGTTCAGTCAAGAAATAACCTTGCTTTGGCAACAACGGTTGTTGCATCGCCAATATTCTGTAATTGATTGTTCTAACTATTTTAGGTTTTTTCATCAAACACACTATCATATCATAATCTATTTATTATTTATTGTATTATGTATTGTATGACCAACTAAACTAAGTAAATGAAAGTATTCTAACAAAAAAATCTTTCTATCTCTATCTATTACGAAACCCATAATGGAAATCTTGAAATATTATAAATAATTTGAGGAATTTTATATTGTATTAATTTATTCCATAACATAAAGTTTATGCATATCCAAAGAACAAAAAGGGAAATGTAGCATTTCGGTACTAATTGAGACTGCGTTGCTGTGCCAGAGGAAGGATAGCTATACTGAGTAGATATACTCTAAATACACCTTTGGTATAAGATTGACGATCTTACAAAGATGCAATATCAGTAGTTTTGTTTTCGATTTACTGATCCCTTTCATCTTTCACAGAATCGATTCCCTTTTTGAATGTACAAGAAAGAATTTGTGGAGCTCAGCATGTCTGGAAGCACGGGAGAACGTTCTTTTGCTGATATTATTACCAGTATTCGATACTGGGTCA
>JAUHJX010000001.1:103365-109189 GCA_031763035.1 Lilium candidum | reverse complement strand
CTTTGGCTGATAGGTACTGTAACTGGTATTCCTGTGATCGGTTTAATAGGTATTTTCTTTTACGGTTCATATTCCGGATTGGGTTCATCCCTATAGTAATCGGATGAACTGGATTGTAGACATGAAAAAGTAAGAGCAAGAACTCAATGGGACCTTATCCCTCTTTGTTTGTCTGATTTGAGGGATAGGGTCCCGTTGAGTTCTTACTCTTCCCGCGAGACTTTGATCCATTCTATAATCTATAACATCAAAGTTGGAAATTCATCCAATCAACATAATATTCTATTCGTATAAATAAATGACAAAACGGACCCCTTGCTCCGATGTTTCAAAATACTCCATTCCATTTTTTCTGATGATATTTTTAAAGAATTCACTCGATTAATTGATTCAGAACATCTGTTCCTCCCTAGTATCTATCGATTCTTCCGAAGTCAGAAGAAAGAAAGAATCAATCGATTTCTTAGATGACATAATATGATATGGATTTCTGTAAATGAAATATCATGCAAATCATTTCTATCCTAATAGAACCTTACTCTATTTACTCATCAAAGTTCAAATTTTTTTTTTATTTTGTTTGTCCGCTACTTCTTTTAGGTTTATACTTATAAATCGAAACAAAAAGGGATTCCGATAAACCCGGAAAATAAAATCTTAAAATAAGAATAGGAATCTTTAACGAACGAGATCAAGAATCATTATTATTTCGACACAAGAAAGGGGTAGAAAATTCCTTTTCTTGTGTCGAAGATTAGGAAGATGCGTAATCCCTCCTAGAATCATTTGTTCCTTTCTTTTATCCCCTGTTTTATATTTTCCTCCTACTTCTGTTTATGTCTATTATCTATTCTAATTTGATTCTAAGTGACATAGTCACACCACTCCAATTTGGGATTGAAAAAAAGGGGGGGGTAACCAAAAAAATTCCTAACATCTCGCAGAAAAAGAGTATAAACAAAGGCTTTTCATGATTTTTTTTGGATCATACGTAATTGCATCGATCAACAAAAATTTTGCTCTTTTTACCAACTTGATGTTGATAAATCTGTGGATCTAGAAATTCATTTCGGACAATTGAACCTTCTCAAACTGTTTCTTTTTAAGAACCAAAAAGATTTGGGCCAGGATAACAGATGCCAAGAAGAACAAAAGACCTTGGACACGTAATGGATCTTGAAGTACTATTTCTGCATCTCCCTGACCAAATCCACCCACATTGGGATTACTCGTTAATGGTTGATCAAGCTTGATAGATTCACCCTCTGAAACAAGAAGTTCCGGTCCTGGAGGTATAATATCAACCACTTGATGTCCATCCAATGCATCCACTATGGTTATTTCATACCCCCCTTTTTCTTTACGTATGATTTTGCTTATTATACCGGCTGCTGTAGCATTATAGACTGTATTGTTACTCTTGCTCCCGTCAGGATAAATCTGACCCCTTCCCCTGTTCCCGCCCACATATATGGGATATTTTAAGAAGTGAACGTCTTTCTTAGTAGTAGGGTCCGGGGAAAGAATAGGAAAGGCGATTTCACTATATTTCTGACCAGGAACAGGACCTATCACAAGAATATTTTTTTTAGTGGGGCGATAGCTCTGAAAAGACAAATTGCCTATCTTTTCTTTCATCTCGGGAGAAATACGATCGGGGGGAGCTAATTCGAATCCCTCAGGTAAAATAAGAACAGCCCCCACATTCAAAGCCCCTTTTTTACCATTAGCAAGAACTTGTTTCAGTTGCATATCATAAGGGATTCTAACAACCGCTTCAAATACAGTATCGGGAAGTACCGCTTGTGGAACCTCAATATCCACGGGCTTATTAGCTAAATGGCAATTGGCACATACAATACGCCCAGTCGCTTCTCGTGGATTTTCATAACCCTGCTGCGCAAAAATGGGATATGCATTTGAAATGGATGTCTGAGTTATTACATATACCATGATCGATACGGAAATGGATCGAGTCATCTGTTCCTTTATCCAAGAAAAGGTATTTCTAGTTTGCATAGTCCAATCATTGATCCCGAAAATTTCTACAATAAATTAGGTAGGTTGCTAGTATAGTTCCCTATCCACGATTCTGCTATTGTACTGGAATAATTTTACTGGAATATAGGAGGAATCCCCTGGATGGGTAGAAATCGAAAGAGTGAGTCAGATTTTTAATGGTTTGTTTATGTACAAAGTAACAAACATTAGGATTGGATTAATATCAGTGGATTATTTTTCAGTCATTCATTGAGTGATAAATCACTACAAGTGACGGAGATACACGATTTAAATAACGAAAGATCCAATATTTTAAAATTGTATCTAGAATGACTGGAAAAGTGGAAACAAGACCAGATATAATTTGATCATTATGAGCAAATCCAAAATCTTTGTAGACAGAGCCAATCATTAGTTCCCAACCATGGGGTGAGTGGAATCCGATACATAAATCAGTTAATAAAAGAATAGAAAAAGCCTTTATTGTATCGCTTAAGTTATATAGGAATTCCTGAACCCAAGAATTAAGAATAAAAAGTGCTTCATTACCCAGAATAGAATAACCACTTAGAATAGCGAAACAGATTATATTTGTCGAGAAGTGCAAAATCGTATGGATATGACCCTCATTGTGCATCTTGACTAATTGGATCGTTTCTTTGTGGATTCCTATACGAATCTTTTGTATATGTGTCTCCGGGTATTCCTTTATCATTTCGTCCAAGAGGAACAGTTCTTCTAATTCTATGAATTTTTCTAGAATGTTCTTTTCTTGAATATCATTCAAAAAAGTTTCGGATTGCCTAGTATTCCACCAATTAGTAACCCAAGATTCCAGCCATTTATGAAATGAGAGAGAGATCCACCAAGGCAAAAAGACTATAGATGCAAGATATGGAAGGGAAGTGAATGCTTTCTTTTTTGCCATTTTTTATCTGTGAATTGTTAATGAACCCACCTCATTCGTCGACTCTATCCGATCTAATATTTCTATGAAACATGAGTTCTATAACAAGGTATCGAACCTATGGATCTATTCCCTTTTTTTATTTGTAATGAATTTGTTAGTCATTGGATCTAGAAAGAATATAGAAATAGAAAAATAGAATAAGGGCCGCTTCAAATGAAGAAATAATAAAATATTGTTTCCAGATATCTCAATTGGTAAAATTGTAAGCAATTGCATCCTTTCGATAAATGCCCGAAAGAGCCACTTCAAGTAATGAATATTATTCGGATTTCGAGACGAAGGAACTCCCCTTAAATGAAATCAAAATATTTCGAAAAGTTTCACTGACTACCCCCCATAGCCCAGGAATAATTGAGGGAAATTTCTGAAGAATATTGATGGTGATGATGAAATCAAAAATGGGTGGCAAAACAAAAGAAAAATTGGATAGTTATAAGAGATCCAATCATTTGGTCATCAAAAAGCAAAAGAAAGGATAAAAAGAAAGGTCGATTGACAAAAGAAAAGAGAAAGAATTTTTAAGATATGATCCATTTGTATCTAAGGTATCAATTAAAAAATATTGGACCTAAAAAGATGCATTCTGGATTCTGAAATGTTCTGTTCTGATTCTTATAAATGTTCTGTTCTGATTCTTATATATGTGATGAATCCATACTTATTAGACTTGTTACTTGTTTTGTTACTGAATTGAGTTGAGTTGATTTCCATACGCATAAAAAATTCTTTTGGTGGACAAAAACTGCTTTGTTTTATGGTTGTTCCATATATGTCTGCTTTGGCTCGAATGAGCGTTCTGAGGAACCTTCAGTTAAGTTTTGTTATAGTTATTAAAAAATAAAGAGGAGTCTTGAGTTATTTCCCTCATGTTGAGAAAGCATCTTTTTTTTCAGTTCATTTCAAAATACTTCAATTGGTACGCGCAAGAAATAGGCCAATTCAGCCGCTTTTTTTTCAATTTCTCGCGGAGTTAAATTCTCATCAGTACGAGTCAAGGGAATGGCTCCCTGGCCTCTGACTTCCATATAAAGGACACGACGAGGATAAATACCCTCTTTAACTTCTATTCTGATCGACTGGATATCTCTCATAAGGAATCGGAGGAAGATGCGACGATTTATTCCAGGAAATCCCCAACGAAAAATACAAACTATTCCTTCTTTTCTATCGAATCGATCATAACCACTACCTACATTCCACGAAATTGTACACCACAAATAGGAGCTAATGAACAGACCTGCGATCCCATAAAAAGACATCACAATCCCTTGTGGAAAAAAAAGGATTTGCTGAGAAGGAAATAAAGATATCAGATTCCTGCCAAGATAACTGGAAGTTCCAACCAATAAGAATCCTAGTGAACCTAAAAAAAGGATAAAGGCCCAGCAGAAATTACTTGTTTTTCGAGACCCCATTATAAGTTCTATCCATATACGTTCTGATTGCCAGCTCATACTAGATCCAGTTGCATTTTATTGGAATTGAGAGAATAACCCAAATGAATTTGACTTGACATTTTTTGTTCCCGAAGTAACTCTCATCAACTAGCACTATTATGATGTGAACCGTTAGGAGTAATTCATCGAATTGATAAATAAGAGCATCCCCTTCTTCATATGATCCCACTATGGATATCTACATACATATAGATACATTGACTTTCCATTCCAGACATCTGTGGATCTATTTTAAAATAGCTATAATGCATTTAGCCATATATCATGTTTCCGCATGCATAACAGCTCTTTCATTTGTATTCGGAGGAAGCCACATGTTGTACCATATTCCACTCAATAGATATCTGGATTATGATCCAAGTCCAAATCTTGAAAAAAAAAAAATGAATGAGATTTGGTCTCATCGAATCTAGACAATCTTGTTTTTTTGAACATGAAGAGATAAAGAAGCCATTGCAATTGCCGGAAATACTAGGCCCACTAAAGGCACAAAAATAGAAGGTAAATTGAGAGTTGTCATAGAATGGGTACCTCGATTTAATATTTGTACCTGTTTGTTATAAAGATATCTTATGATAAGTAATAAGTATATCTATTATAAGTATATAATAAGTGCAAGGAATGTAGAACTCAATAAATGTACTTATTCGTACTTATTCACCTTTCTACATGAAATATATGTATGATAATCCACTTTATTATTTATTATTCTTGTTCTTTCTTATCTTCTAAGAAAGAAAGAGTTGCTTATGAATTCCTGAAAGATTCGTTAGACTCCGATCCAACGGGGATTCTTAGTAAAAATGGGGGTTCTCGGGAGATATAGAAATATGCAAGACTCCTATTCTATATTTTCTATATTTGAATTATATATTATATTTGAATTATATATACATACGTAAGAAGGAAACATGAAATTCTTTTTATTTTCCTAATTTCGCGGAAGGAAGAATTCACTCTTTTATCCTGTTGATAGAGGATTCTTGATTACTAATCATGAATATAGGTAAAAAAAAAAAGATCTGGAGGAAAAAACAAAAAGTAATTATCTGAAACTTCTGATTCTTCCTACAATTTAATCTTATGTCACCAAAGAAAACCCCATTTTTCTTATTTTTACTTTGATTCCTATAAACTAAATACTTGTTTGCCACAAATAAAATAATTGAACTTAATACTCTACTTGATTGAATTTTGATTCAAGGGAAAGAAACCGTGGAGCTGAAATAACTCACCCAGAACGACTTTTAAAGGATTACGTGGTACGATTGGATCAAATAAGCCCTTTTGGAATGAATACTCAGCCGCTTGTGAACCATCAGGTACTGTCTTATTCAATGTTTGTTCAATTACTCTTTTACCCGCAAATGCTATGTAAGCATTGGGTTCGGCAATA
>JAUHJX010000001.1:69116-78166 GCA_031763035.1 Lilium candidum | reverse complement strand
ATAAGTTTGATCTGTTTTACCGAGAAGGTCTACGGTTCGAGTCCGTATAGCCCTAATACATTCTATTTTTTAGAAATGGATTTGATTTCCTTATTAGTGCTTTTTTATGAAAAGGCCAATAGGTTGGTCCATAGTAATGAAAGCATTACTACATGTTCATGTAAGTACATAGGGACAGATAAATAAAAACAAGAACAATGCATTTTAATGGATCCAATTTCAATAGATCTAACACAGTATTTGTCAAATCTTGGCTTGGATAAAATACCCATACCTCTTCATTAATTTTCGTGCATGACATGATGCTGGCTAAAAACTTTAGCCTGACCCAACCAAATCGAATCATAGGTCACATGGACCTAGGACCTATTCTTTTTTTGGTCTTGTATTTGTTTTGTGGAAGTCCCCAGACTAATCGAGAACAATAACTCCAATTGATTGTTTTGGATATGATTAATTAGTCCTAAATGTATCAACTTGAGTTTGATTTTATATTCTATCAGTTGAGTTGGTTGGGTAATTTGGTCTGTCGAATAGTTCGATGTATTAAATTTTTTGTATCGAGTCAATACAAACAATGAAAAAATAAATGATATAATGAATGAATCTTTAAATTAAAAATGAAATAAGACATGTCCCGCAGCAAACAAACTCTATGTGGTTTGATTAAATTAAAATCAATTCTTGTTTCTCCTAAGAAGTTCTGGATTAATTGACAATTACAATTCTAATCGAATAATTCAGCATATTCCACATTAAATTAATTAATAGGGGTGCACTTATGTTTCTGCTTCACGAATATGATATTTTTTGGGCATTTCTAATAATATCAAGTGTTATTCCTATCTTAGCATTTGTAATTTCCGGAGTTTTAGCACCAATTAGTAAGGGGCCGGAGAAGCTCTCTAGTTATGAATCGGGTATAGAACCCATGGGAGATGCTTGGTTACAATTCCGAATCCGCTATTACATGTTTGCTCTAGTTTTTGTTATTTTTGATGTTGAAACGGTCTTTCTTTATCCATGGGCAATGAGTTTCGATGTATTGGGTGTATCCGTATTTATAGAAGCTTTAATTTTCGTGCTTATCCCAATTGTGGGTTCAGTTTATGCATGGCGAAAAGGAGCATTAGAATGGTCTTAGTTGAATATTCAGACAATAAAAGGGAAGGAAAAGATGACATTAAGACAATTATGAATTTGATTGAGTTTCCGTTACTTGACCAAACAACACCCAATTCAGTTATTTCAACTACATTGAATGATCTTTCGAATTGGTCAAGGCTCTCAAGTTTATGGCCACTTCTCTACGGTACCAGTTGTTGTTTCATTGAATTTGCTTCATTAATAGGTTCACGATTCGACTTTGATCGTTATGGATTGGTACCAAGATCGAGTCCTAGGCAAGCAGACCTAATTTTAACAGCTGGCACAGTAACAATGAAAATGGCTCCTTCTTTAGTCAGATTATATGAGCAAATGCCTGAACCAAAATATGTCATTGCTATGGGAGCGTGTACTATTACAGGGGGTATGTTCAGTACTGATTCTTATAGTACTGTTCGGGGAGTTGATAAGTTAATTCCTGTGGATGTCTATTTGCCGGGCTGCCCGCCTAAACCAGAGGCAATTATAGATGCTATAACAAAACTTCGTAAAAAGATATCTCGAGAAATCTCTGAAGATAGAACTGTGTCTCAACAGGAAAATCGATGTTTTACTACCAATCATAAGTTTTATGTTCAGTGTAGCCTTCATACTGAAAATTATGATCAAGGATTGCTTTATCAATCACCATCTACTTCGGAGATACCTTCTGAAACATTTTTCAAATCCAAAAATTCAATATCTTCCCGCGAATTAGTGAATCAAGCGGGTTCTTTTGTGCAGAATAATAAACAGAAAACAGCGGGTTAATCTTTAAAAATTCCATTGTAAATGTGAAATACTCATATAAATTATAAATGTACAAATGTGGGAGAGATCAAGAAAATGCAGGGTAATTTATCTGATTGGCTAGTCAAGCATGAGCTAGTTCATAGATCTTTGGGCTTCGATTACCAAGGAATAGAGACTTTACAAATAAAAACTGAGGATTGGGACTCCATTGCTGTCATTTCATATGTATATGGTTACAATTATTTACGCTGCCAGTGCGCCTATGATATAGCACCAGGTGGATTTTTAGCTAGTGTGTATCATCTTACAAGAATAGGGTATGGTATAGATAAACCTGAAGAGGTATGCATAAAAGTCTTTGTCCCAAGGAATAATCCTAGAATACCGTCTGTTTTCTGGGTTTGGAAAAGTGCAGATTTTCAAGAACGGGAATCATATGATATGTTGGGAATCTCTTATAATAATCATCCACGCCTTAAACGTATCTTGATGCCTGAAAGTTGGATAGGCTGGCCCCTACGTAAGGACTATATTACTCCAAATTTCTATGAAATACAAGATGCTCATTGAATGACAAGAAACTAATGTTAATGTATACGATAATGACACGACTCCAGAATTCATTTAAGGAATATTTTAACGTCCTGTTTCATCTGAAACAGAGTAACTGCACTCTAATTCGTATTCTGGATGGGTTAAAAGCTAAAAAAGATGCTTCATTGATATTCCCCAATTTGAAAGATATACATTTTGTAGGAGCAAAAACAATAGAATAGGATGAATCAAAAGAGTTCTGTACCATGTAACATGAACTTTGTACCGCGCACATTACTTAGAGGAATTTCAGGAAGTAAAAAAAGTTAAATAAAGTATAAGTAGGTAAGTAGGAGTCAAAAATAGAATAAATATAAAATAAAATACGAAAACAAAATTCAGAAATGCAAAAGGATCAGATTTTATTTGTACTGTGTTTGAAATACATTCTGTTTATTTCTATCCTTCAACTCCTTTAGACTTTTAAGTTTTTTAACCAATAACCAATCCTTTAACTTATTAATTTTAGATATATATGTTAGATATATATGAAGGCTTAACATTTGGGTGAGAGAAAGCACGGTATGAACAAACAAAAAATAAAAGAAAGCATAATCCCATTTTGTTCTTTACCATATATATTTTATCTATCTCAAAAATGGAGGTCTATATCCATACACTATCCATATACCCTATTATACCTAGATGATATAGAATTTAGGTATACATATATATAATGCTTGAGGCTATTAATGAATATATATCCCATTAATTTGTATGACTAATTATTTGATACATTATTTACGTGTCAGGAACCAGATTTGAACTGGTGACACGAGGATTTTCAGTCCTCTGCTCTACCAACTGAGCTATCCCGACCTTTTCTCGCGCATTATCCTAGTAGAGCACTTTATCTATGTCAATTAAAGGGACTAAAAAATTAAGAAAGTATTAAAAAATCTTACCCAGCTCCTGAATTTCTTAGATTAAAAAAAGATAAGATAAAAAGTAGTTAGGAAGTATAGTTAAGTTAGTACTTAAAATGGACTTTTATTGGGGATAGAGGGACTTGAACCCTCACGACTTATAAAGTCGACGGATTTTCCTTTTACTATAAATTTCATTGTTGTCGGTATTGACACGTAGAATGGGACTCTCTCTTTATTCTCGTCCGAATAATCAGTTTTTAAAAAGATCTATACAGACTCTGGAATGAATAAGAATAATTTGATCACTGAATATTCGATTCTTCCTTAAACTTTGATTGGAATATGGAATAGATTTACAATAACTCTTAAATTTTTCATATATATATATTATAATGGATTCGGGCCGCGATTAATCAATCGTTTACTATGTCAGTATGTATATATACGTATATAGGGCGGGCATCCTCTCCGTAATTTTGATAGAAGGATTCCGGCTACCAGTGCAACGTAATCAACTTCATTCGTTAGAACAGCTTCCATTGAGTCTCTGCACCTATCTTTTTTTATTGTAGTTTTATATTATAAAAACTATAAATTAAACCCTTTTTCTCAAAATCAAAGATTTGGCTCAGGATTGCCCATTTTTAATTCCGGGGTTTCTCTGAATTTGGAAGTTATCACTTAGCAGGTTTCCATACCAAGGCTCAATTTAATCAAGTCCGTAGCGTCTACCGATTTCGCCATATCCCCTTTTGCGACAGGATCCAGTTGTAATTCTATTCAATTCTTTTATTTATTTTATTTATCTTGGAATCAAATCATTGCGTTGAATTTATTAGATAATGATTCTTATATCTAAAAGTGTATGCCACTATTTTTTTTGCCATTCTCTATCATTTCCATTGTATTGAATGAACCCTATTTGTTCCAATCGGACATGATTCTATCATTGATGTGCCTCCAATTCAATATGAATAGATATATCCCACCTCTATAATCTCTCCTCCCTTCATTTTGACTTTAAAAGCGCAATTTGTAATACTGGAAGGATCGATACTCATTACTTATTTTTTTTCGCCCTATCTTATCTGAATGCCAACAAAAGAATATCTTAATTATAATTTGAATTGTATCTTTATAATAATAATATCTTTATTCTTATCTTAGAATGGATTCACTATCATTATATTATATAATATAATGAATTATCTAATTTATTTAGAGATAATTAATAATTACTTAGCATAATTTGGTATAACTGTTCTTAAGAAATAATTAGACTTTTCTAAAATATAATATCAAATTCAATTTGATATTATATTCTTAATCAAGTAATAATTATGGAAATATAATGTATTTTTAAGTATTATTATTAAGTAATTATTAATACTATGAATTAAAATTTTAAAAATAATAAATAAATAATAAATATTAATTAAAATAAATTAATAGCTAATATATTAAATCTGGTAGTTTCCGGACTCCCTATTCACTATTTCTATTTCTGCTATGTGAGCCCGCTTAGCTCAGAGGTTAGAGCATCGCATTTGTAATGCGATGGTCATCGGTTCGATTCCGATAGCCGGCTTTTATCTATCTATATTTTTCATGATTGATAATATCTTCTCCCCCCTTTCTTCAAATATCGGTCGCTGATCTATTATGTCGTGTTAACTTACAACTATGAATAAAAAATAGATTGGAATGGAGCAATTAGATCTATACAGAACAAATCATAAAACAGAGACTTAACTTCCTTACTATCATATACAAAAAATATAGATATTGATACAATGCATTTCATTCTATTTTCATTCTACTTTAGTATTGTATACTTCAGTAGATTTAGCCTTGCTTTGTTTATCCTTTAGTTCAGTCTTAATTTAGATTTTTCTTTAAATTTTTCAATAAAAAAAGGAGTTTTATGTCTCGTTACCGAGGGCCTCGTTTCAAAAAAATACGCCGTCTGGGGGCTTTACCCGGATTAACTAGTAAAAGGCCAAGGCCTAGATCTGGAAGTGATCTTAAAAACCAATTGCGTTCTGGGAAAAAATCGCAATATCGTATTCGTCTAGAAGAAAAACAGAAATTGCGTTTTCATTATGGTCTAACAGAACGACAATTACTTAGATATGTGCATATCGCTGGAAAAGTCAAAGGGTCAACAGGTCAGGTTTTACTACAGCTACTTGAGATGCGTTTGGATAACATCCTTTTTCGATTAGGTATGGCTTCAACCATTCCTGGAGCCAGACAATTAGTTAACCATAGACATATTTTAGTTAATGGTCGTCTAGTAGATATACCAAGTTACCGTTGCAAACCCCGAGATATTATTACTACGAAGGATAAACAAAGATCGAAATCTCTGATTCAAAATTATATTGCTTCATCGCTCCGGGAGGAATTGCCAAAACATTTGACTATTGACTTATTCCAATATGAAGGATTAGTAAATCAAATAATAGATAGTAAGTGGATTGGTTTGAAAATAAATGAGTTGTTAGTCGTAGAATATTATTCCCGTCAGACTTGAACCTAATGAAAATAACAAGAAAGGTTCAGACAATTTGACTTTATACCATACCCTTTTTTTGTCGAAGGAAATAGATTTAAGAGCCTTGATCCACATTTTTTTTTCTTATTCACGTATTACAAATGGATCGGCAGTAGGATTTTTTTTTTTTTGCTTTTCCCATATTTCTATTTTACGTACCACAGTAATGTAATTAGGAATAGAGAATCTCTATCAAATCAAATAAAGTTCTTACTTACTGTTGGAATGATGCTATCAATTGTTATTTGAATTTGATACATTGTGATCGGTAACGTTGGTGACTCGATAGAAACGGAAAGAGAGGGATTCGAACCCTCGGTAAACAAAAGCCTACATAGCAGTTCCAATGCTACGCCTTGAACCACTCGGCCATCTCTCCTACATAATCATAATTTTATTATTGACCAGAAACCGAGTGAAGTGAATAGCGAGTCATTCATATTATTTATTCCAGTACGGGTAGGACCCATTACTGGTTACATAGGAATAAAAGATTCCTTTCAAATTTCATATTTCTCAACACCAATTTACTTAATAGATTTTTATATTTTAATTGTATAACGCATACGCATTATGCAAACAAAAGAGTATGGTTACTCTCCTCTATTTTATCATGGAATTATAATTCCATTCTTTATTTTTCCTCTTTTGATTATAACCAAATCAAAACTTTTCGAGTTACCAGAATCTATAGTAAAATAAAGTCCTTGGTTAGTCAACTTAGAGAAAATCGTAATAGTTCCGTTTATCAGTATACTACTTAAATTTGTAGGAAATCCAATCTCATTCAAATATTTCATATCTCATCCCCCCTTGGGCACAATTTGAGCGGAATATCCACATCTTTTTTTAGAATTAGTCTATTTTTATGATATTTCGTACTACTTTCGGATAATTTTCCTTTGGGAAAATGAGAAGAATTATAGAATGGATTGTTAATTATGCCTAGATCCCGGATAAATGGAAATTTTATTGATAAGACTTCTTCAATTGTAGCCAATATCTTATTACGAATAATTCCGACAACTTCAGGGGAAAAAAAGGCATTTACCTATTACAGAGATGGTGCGATTTGATTTTTTTTCTTGCTTTTTAGACCTTAATCTGAGAGAGAAGCGTGGTTCGCGATAGAAAGAAACAAATTGGTTTTAAACCAACGCTTGGTGAAGGTGAAGTTTAAAGATAGAACAATTCCTTCTGTCGTGTATCCTCGATTGATACGGCTTCAGATGCTTTAATTATCGATTTTAGTATTGAGCGAAAGGTTACACCTATAGGTTCGGGATTGCGGGTCAATACTACGCCACTAGTACCAATGGGCGGCATAGAGGAAGAAGCACTACTCTACGGAATCAACAACACGAAAACTTTGTTATATTATAAATTACCCCTTCTCGGTATTGGGACTAATAAGAATGAATGGTTGGGACAACAAACATCCATCTCGTTTGTACTTTGGATACCCATATAACCATCAAAGATTGTTGAAGTGACTGATTCCTGGAAATAGAAGGCGTTGTGAACAAAGAAATTGTTGGAGTGACTATTTCCATCTAGCACTAATACAATTGGTGTTAAGAAAAGACCTCTTTCGGGAAGGCTGGCTAGAAATTTCTTGTAAAAATACTAGCCCCCATCAGTTCATAATGAGAATAGTGAAATCTTGATTTCAGAGATTATGTCCCTTAGTACTATGCACAGAGGGGAGGAGCCGTATGAGATAAAAATCTCATGTACGGTTCTGGAACGGAGATTTTTTGAATAGAATGAACGGCCGTAACGGATGTCGGCTCAATCCGAAGGAAATTATGCGGAAGCTTTACAGAATTATTATGAAGCTACGCGACCAGAAATTGATCCCTATGATCGAAGTTATATACTCTATAATATAGGCCTTATACACACAAGCAACGGAGAGCATACGAAGGCTTTGGAATATTATTTCCGGGCACTAGAACGAAACCCATTCTTACCACAAGCTTTTAATAATATGGCCGTGATCTGTCATTACGTGCGACTATCTCCATTATAGAAAAAAGATAAAGGCTAGTAAATACTAGAATAAAATAGGCTTTCTACATATGTATCGTCCAAAGCAACGATTTTTATCAGCTGTAGCAAGGAAAAATACTTCAAATATAAATAAATAAGTACGCCTATATACTCTATGGATAAAGGATCGAATTGATAGAGAAAGCACCGTAAAGATCAATTAGCAAGTTATTAGGTCGATACAGTTAAGAACTGCTTACTTATGTCATAGTCATAATATGAGATATAAAGTTAGGAATCTACTTATGTAATAGAGTCGATCTACAAAGGTATTGAGCAGCGGTGTAGCATCAGATCCCAAAGATAGTAAGTTCTTTTTTCTTACGGAGGAAAGTCTTTTTCAAAAATTCTATATGAATTTCATATATGAGATGAAACCGAGATAGTTACCTTTCAGAAAATCCTTAACGATATAGGGGGAGTTAATTCTTATGAAGGTAGGAGAAAAGATAAAACTGATTATTGATCAAAATTAGAGTTTGAAACTTATGTAATTAACTTAACTTCGTCTGGTTAACCCAAGAAAACTGGGATAGGTTTATGAAAAACCTAAATTCAGTTAGCATAGGGTAGATTAAAAAGATGGGACACAAAAAGAGTCGATTGCTGAGCCGTATGAGGCAGGAAACTCTCAAGTACGGTTCTAAGGGAAGGAATTTAACCACCTATTCCGACCGGGGAGAACAGGCCATTCTACAGGGTGATTCTGAAATTGCGGAGGCTTGGTTCGATCAAGCTGCTGAGTATTGGAAACAAGCTATAGCGCTTACTCCAGGTAATTATATTGAAGCACATAATTGGTTGAAGATCACGAGGCGTTTCGAATTCGAATAAAAGCACTTTCTTTATTCATTTTTTAATTTATTAAAATGGTGATTGGATCCATCAATCAACTAAAATAGATAGTTACTATGAGAAGATCCAATCAAGAATTTCATTATATCTCTTCCTCCTAAAAAATTCTATTTTTATAGTATCCCATAAGGATAAATGATAGGGATACAGCAGTATCAAATCGTATAGGATATAGCTAATAAATAAATAAAGTATGCCCCCGAATTACTAAATATGGATATCGC
>JAUHJX010000001.1:61616-64116 GCA_031763035.1 Lilium candidum | reverse complement strand
GCAAAAATTGGAACAGAAATATAATTTGATTCGTCGATCCTCAAAAAAAGAAATAAGCAAAGTTCCATCGTTGAGTGAAAAATGGGAAATTCATGGAAAATTGCAATCCCTACCGCGTAATAGTGTGCCTATACGTCTTCATCGACGTTGTTTTGTGACTGGAAGACCCAGAGCTAATTATCGAGACTTTGGGCTATCCGGACACATACTTCGCGAAATGGTTCATGCATGTTTATTACCGGGCACAACAAGATCAAGTTGGTAAGGATAAAAAAAATATCGTTTCAGATCCATATAAATCTCTATGATTTATTATCATAGTCATCAGAGGGGGCCCTCTTTACCATTCTGTATAAATGGACTATTCTATTTGTATAGATATGGTAGAGGGTCATATCCAATCTTTCTTTGTCCATTAGTTACCAATTCTTCAACGCGGAGTAGAGCAGCTTGGTAGCTCGCAAGGCTCATAACCTTGAGGTCGCAGGTTCAAATCCTGTCTCCGCAACACTGTTTTTGCTTAAAAATTGATTTTTAAGTGTGATTTTTTACCTAGTAATTAATGACCTTATTCAATACTTCATAATGGGCGGATAGCGGGAATCGAACCCGCATCTTCTCCTTGGCAAAGAGAAATTTTACCATTCGACCATATCCGCATTTTGTTCGTGATACGCATACATATGTCCACACATATATGACATATATGATATATCATATATGCGTCTGGATCATATTTGCGCAGGGCCAGATACTATACAGATTCTAAACTTAAGATAATCTTATTATATAATTATAATATAATTATATCCAATTAATAACAATTAATAATAAATTGTTATTAATTAAAATTTTCGATTTTTTTTTCGGAACCCAAACTAAGATTTAATCTTAATGTGTCTCACAATCGAAAATTTTTAGAAGGAATGGCACTTTCGGGTGGGGAAATACCAAAGAAATTCAAGAGATGAGAGAATTAAGGATAGCTACCAAAAAGACTAATCCAATCCATAATGATGTACCGGAAAAAACAACATTTTTGTTACTTGACCAACCGTCAGAAGAAGCAAATACAACAGGTACACTAATCAGTAAGATTGATGAAGTCGCAATTAATGCAAAAAGAGCTAATTGGAAAGCAATAAGCATGTTTGTAATCCTCCAAGCTACTAACAAATAAACTATATCTATTATGACATACCTATCTATATATATTACAGTATATAGATACATCCAAATCTAATTAATTCGCAATCCTGGGATCTTTCTACCGACAGTTAATCTATCGTCTCATATGGTCTGGTCATGTTCTATTCAAAGGAATAAAATAGAGATTAACTCCGGGAGAGATGGCCGAGTGGTTGATAGCTCCGGTCTTGAAAACCGGTATAGTTCTGAACAAAGAACTATCGAGGGTTCGAATCCCTCTCTCTCCTTTTGCTTGTTGAATAAATTTGTTTCTTTA
Source organism: Lilium candidum (assembly GCA_031763035.1). Classification (NCBI taxonomy): domain Eukaryota; kingdom Viridiplantae; phylum Streptophyta; class Magnoliopsida; order Liliales; family Liliaceae; genus Lilium; species Lilium candidum. The sequence goes on along the minus strand of JAUHJX010000001.1, from coordinate 62,651 downwards.
TTTGTTTGGCCTGGTCCGCTATTTATCTTAAACAAGAATGGCTCGGCTAGGTGGGATAGCCGAGCCAGAACAGAAAAACAATAGAATATAGATATAAATAATAAAATCTCAGCTAAGAGGGGTCATGGAAAGAACAGGTTCCAAATCACGATCGATTCCTTTTTCAAATCCTGCAGCAGCCGCACGGGCCCTTCCCGCATGCCACAAATGCCCCACAAAAAGGAAGAATCCTAGAACAAAATGAGAAGTAGCTAGCCAACTTCTAGGAGATACATAGTTGACTGCATTAATCTCAGTAGCTACGCCACCCACAGAATTTAAAGAACCCAAGGGAGCATGAGTCATATATTCTGCCGAACGTCGTTCTTGCCAAGGTTGTATGTCCTTTTTCAGCCTATTCAAGTCCAAACCATTGGGACCCCTTAGAGGTTCCAACCAGGGGGCGCGGAGATCCCAAAAACGCATAGTTTCTCCTCCAAAAATAACCTCTCCGGTCGGAGAACGCATTAGATATTTACCTAACCCAGTAGGTCCTTGGGCGGATCCCACATTAGCCCCAAGACGTTGGTCTCGAACGAGAAAAGTAAATGCTTGAGCTTGAGAAGCTTCTGGCCCGGTAGGTCCGTAAAACTCACTTGGATAAGCGGTATTATTGAACCAAACAAAACAACAAGCGATGAAACCAAAGACAGATAAAGCAGCTAAGCTATAAGACAAGTAAGCCTCTCCCGACCATACTAATGCGCGGCGAGCCCATGCAAAGGGTTTGGTTAAGATATGCCAAATTCCGCCAAATATACAAATGGAACCTAACCATACATGCCCACCAATTATATCTTCTAAATCGTCCACACTAACAATCCATCCTTCCCCGCCAAAAGGGGATTTTAGTAAATAACCAAATATAATGCTTGGGCTAAGGGTCAAGTTGGTAATTTTTCTTACATCTCCCCCCCCAGGGGCCCAGGTATCATATACGCCCCCAAAATAAAGAGCCTTAAGTACCAGAAGAAAAGCACCTATACCTAACAAAAT
>JAUHJX010000001.1:0-59540 GCA_031763035.1 Lilium candidum | reverse complement strand
TATGTCTATCGCAGCAAATCCTTCTCGTCTTAAATCAGTAGGGCAATAGCCTGCCTTCCTTGCTTTCTTTCATTTGGCACCTCCTGCAGTGTGCTTGCTGGCTGACTCATTGAGAACAGCCGCATGAGAATAAAGGCCCTCCTCCTTATGTGGCTCAGTGGCCACAAGAACCTGCTTGCAGTTCAAAGTCTTCTTTACTCTTTGCAAGACGGTGTAGTTTTTCACCTCCTTGGAAGTAGAATCTTGAACGATCCTCGGCTGGCACTAAAGGGTCTGAATACGCCTCCCCTGCTTTCCCGGTTTTATACTATATGGGTTTGTTTTGCCACCGAGGTGGGAACCGAAATTCGGGTGCCTTTTATATAACTTTTCTTTCGTTGACTTTAACCCTTGGTGCATGTAGGTGGTCAGGAACATAAGAGTCATCGCCCAAATAAGTAGTAGATCAAGCCCAAAAACGAGAGAGGACAGCAGATCTTTCTGACGTAGTGGACGTGGCCTTCCTACTTCCCGATTTGACTAGACGTGTATTGCTGCCGGACCTCCCCTCTCCTTGATTGAGGGGTTTTAGTAGTAGTAGTAGTTCTAGGCCTTATTGGCTCTCTTATGTAGATTGACCTCAGCTGCAGCAATTGGATCTACCGCTCGAGGTCGGCTACGAGACTAGTTCGGAAAAAAAAAAGATCAAAAATAAAGATCCTATCCCGTTCTCAGGAAGAAAGGGAAGAATCGACAACTCCGGTTTCTCATAACTTGAATTAACCCAACAAAGGGAGTCTCGCATCCAGCTCTAGACGAAATTTCATAAGCAAAACAAGTCGGAACTCTCCTTTCCTCGTCGAAGTAGGAAGTGGGACCTAGATCTACGGGTCCGTCCGTGCAAAGCGAATCAGGAAATAGGGAACATGGGTGACCCGACGCACTGGATGAACGTAAGGCGAATGCTGAACGTTGCCATTGAACTAATATACTTCTGTTGATCTTATCTTAACTCGAGGTACTTTAAGGTGGTTGGGGACATAAGGTGCCATCGCCTGACTACAGCAGCAAATTTAACTAGTCCAAAATGAGAGGGTCCTGCTCGACAACAAGCCCAATCGTAATAAAAGAGGAATCGCAGCTATCAATTAATCAAGTTATTTATTTTTTTAATAAAACACGGGTTTACTAATGATCGGAAGACTTTCCCCAGCGCAGCAAAGCGGTAAAAGGATCTAATGTCTCAAGATGATATACCTTTTGTAGCTTGCCAAGTCGATGAGTTGCATCTCTTCCCCCCTAAGGCCGATTCAGAAGAATAGCCAATTGCACCGGCGTTGGTCTAGATTTATATGGTCCCGTTACTCACTTGTTCTTCCTTTTTTTAGTGACTGCTATCCCAGTGGCTGATGAAGAGAGGGCTGAGATAAGTAAACGCATTCTTCATAATCGAATGCGCCAGTGAGTTCGACTCTTGCTTGGGTATCCATATGATATCTGCTTTTCCTCCGTTTTTATTATTCGAATAGAACTACTCTTCCTATTTTGCTTATTAGATGCGGTATCGGATCGGCCTCCTCCCGCTGTTTATTATTGTTTTTTATTTGCATTGAACTTGCTCACATTGAAGAGGTCAGAACTACATATGCACCGCACCGTTTCATGTGTTTAGGGAAACAGCCGCAGGCGGGTTCTCCACCAAGACTCCCCAGATTGCCAACAGCGAAATTTCTTATTAAAGGCAAGTCGATTGTTTTTGTTCGCTTCCCACCGCCATAAAGTGAGACAAAAGCAAGCAGTTTATGCCTCAATTGACTTAGTTTCGTCACCACCTGTAATCTAATCAGGAGAGCTACAACCCTTCTTTTTGAGAAGTGGGCGTTGCTCAATCAAACAAACAGGTGGCTGGCGCTTCCCCCGTATCCACTAGGTTTAATCTTTAATTCCTATCCCAGTAACAGTGTGATGCCCAGCAAACAAATATAAAATAAGAGTAGGTTGATTTGGCGTCTCACTTAATCCCAGTTCGGGCGAAAGGTTAACAACCTAAAGATTATCAGCTACCCCTTTTTCGACTTATATAGTGATTCTCCTTCCCACAGAAACTGCCGGCCTTGCACGCGGGGTGGTGTCTATCTACAGAGCTAGGTGAGAAGCAACATCCTCTTCGGTCGAATTAATTGAAGTTTCGTAGGACGACCCCCTTCCTCTCCGGCTCGGGTAGGGTAGGTTGATCTCGACGGTTATTATCTACGTCGTGCCAGCCCGTCTACCTCGGTCGCTCACTTTAATATAGAAGGAGGGCCCGAAGGTCAACATTCAACCACTTCGACCAATACAAGCAAGACTACAAAGCAAAGAATTCAATTTTTTAGCCAGGGCACAGAAAACTTGAGGAACAAAAGTAGCTCGAAGAGGAAAGTCGCGCATTTATCTCCACATTCTCTGGGTGTTGTTTTTTTCGCAGAATATAAAGTGTAGATCCAGACACTATTGACAAAGACCTCTTACATATCCCTTCACTCATTTCCATATGGATATTCACTAGTTACAGAAGTAAGCTTTTGTTCTTCCCTATCGAGGGTTGTGGCGCTGTGGTTCCCTTGTAGTGTGTACGGTGGCGTAGTTCTCTTTCACGGGGGCAATAGTTGCGGATTGTAAAAGGAAAATCACACTGGCGACTCAGTTCATTCCGATTGAGTTCCGTTGGCCAAAAATAGCTTAAAATCTAACCAATTTTCATGAGGTTGCGCATGCGTGAGAAGTTCGATTTGGTGATCGTCTATTCGCATATGTAAGAGCGGGTTCTTCGCTGGTTCCATCTTCATCAGCTCCTTTGAAAAGTCGAAAACATAAAGTCGATCTATGCTCCCCTCAGGTGGTCGACGAATCTTTCAACCGATTATAAGCCCCCTTGAGAAGCAGTTGCTCAAAAGTACATATTTATCTATTGCTGCTTGATTCAGGACCGAGTCGAGTGCCCGCAGAACAAGATGATCAACTGGCCGCTTTGGTAAAAAGGTTATAAACTTGTTCTCATCGCCTATTATCAGCGTGACGTATGGAAACGGTTTCACCCTCCCCTCCGCCTATCGAAGGAAATGGGAATGATCATGCCAAATTGAAACTGCCCTTTGAGAATCAGCATCTTGGCGAGATCTAGTTCCGCCCTTTTGAATGGGAGCCCCACCCCACGGCAGCTGCTTTCTCGAACTTCAGAATAAATTAAATTATTAGACCCCACATCATGATCACGCGACATCTTATATGGGCTCAAACCAATCAATTCGCGTCTTTCCTTCGCTGCTCTTTCCTGGATTCTTCGTCGATTCCGCTTACCCACTTTCCTTTATCGGGCATGGTCTAGTACAAGAATGATAATGCTTCTTTAGCCTAATGATAGAGCAATGAGAGGAGATTCAGTACTGACAGAACGAGGTGGTGCTTCTCCTGCGGACCCTTGCTTTTTCAATTATCATAATAATAGTAGATTCTGAGAGCACTTTCGAGGTAGTCCGAAATGAAGGAAAACTGTGCTCTGAGAAGGTTTGTCTCTACCATCTCATCCTCCTCTGCTGTGCGCGCTTCCGACCACTTCGTTCAAATGAATAGGTGCGTCCGCATCATTAATGGCAGGGCCCCTTCCGTATAAATAGCGGCTATCGATCGGAAGGAATTCAGTGGACGTATAGAATCTCTGGCCCAAGACCCCATAGGTGGTCTCATTTCAGAACCAAGAGCTGATCCAGCGGTCGGTCGGTATAGTTTAGGTCTTGGTTGGCCCGAAACGAATACCTCCCATCCCCCACCCGCATCGATGTGTGCGCTTGATTCGCCGATCCATATGGTTCTAGTTGAGAATGACAAGAGAGAGGGAGGTTTTTTTCCATCGGAGTTGGATACGGCAATAGCCCCGGGCAATAGTCGATATATAATAAGATATAGAGTCCGGAGCGTAGTCTTCGATGGGCCAGGCAAAGCAAGGGCGGCGATGGTTTCGCGTCAGTGATCGGTTCGGCAGTTTTGTTTTTGTCCCCTCGTTTAGAAGACCTGGTCGTCATCCGCTTAAGCGGGACAAGGGCAATGGATTCCACCTTCCTTGCTGCTATAGCCACCCCTTAAGGGTCTTCTCTGGGACGCGAGTCTTGCAGCTGTGCAAGCTTGACAGTATCTCTCTTTTCTGCTCTTCGACATGTCCAAGCTCTCTCGCATAGCGCATCGAAACAGAAGCCTAGGTAGGGTAGGGGGTAGTAGGATGATGTCCTTGATTTGTAGTCCGATGAACTCTATTTCGGCAGAACGAGATTCAAATAGCCAATCGTTGGAAGTTGGCAGCCAAGCCACGGGAGGGTGAATGTATGATGCACTTCCTTAGGCTTAGGAGTCGGCCACCTCGTATAGGGTCTGTCTCGTCTTTCTTATCTCGATAGTGGCTCCGCTGAATGAGCCCTTCTGGTGGGCTGGAGTCTCTCTTGGTTGGCGCGCTTCCACCCAGGTTCACAAAGCTAGCGCTCGATTAGTAGTAGTCGCCCTCGATTAAGTCCTAAACTCGGATTTCCCGGAGTCAGATGAAGGGGATTAGTAGTGGTGAGATTCACTCTTTTTCTGCGGAACATGGGAAAGATCCAAAGAGATGGGATGCCCTTGGTCAATCACAATCAGGCTTATCCAATCTCCTGCTTGCGGTACATAGTCGCATATCTAGTATAGGTAGTAGGCTCGACGAATAGCTCTTACGGCATACGAATAGTAGTGAGTTATCACTCCTCGATTAGCTGGCTTGCTTGACTAATGAGATTTTCCCTACTTGATGAAACGCTTGTAGGCTTGCTTGGACTAGACGCCCTTTTGTAGCTTTCATCCTGGAATTGAATCAACTATAAATCAGGGACACAGGATTCGAACCGGCCAGCTTAGCTTACTCTACCCCTAACCCCTCCCTCCAAGCAAGAGCATTTCCTTCAATGGTTCGTGACCTGACTTTAAAGCAGCAAGCACATTCCCCAATTTATAGCAAGCGCAACGTTCGTGACCTTTACGCAAGTGTACGCATTCGACTAGTTCACCGGTCGACTCGAGTTCCGGTTCCTGAGGCGGATACGCAGGGCTCTAACAACTCTCCGCTACAGGGGTTAAGGGAAAAACCTCTGTCCTGACCGCCGTACTCTTTCGAGTCTGGCCTTTCTGTGTGGGTCGGCCTCTTATTTTTAATTCTCTGGGGCTCCTTGAAAAAAGAGGATAATTTATCTATTCGGGAGCTATATATACATGATGTGTGGTCACCTGTTGGTGAGAATACCACACAGAGATAAAGGAATAAGAAACTAGACATATATATCTAACACCCCCCCTCAAAAACTCACGGTGGGTCACCCACGGCCAAGAAGATACTGAAACCGAGCCATCGTATGTGTCTTCGTGAATAAATCAGCAAGTTGCTCGGTAGATTAAATGTAGGAAGTGAAAGTACATCCGGGTAGAACTGACGAACGAAGTTACAGTCAATCTCGATATGCTTCGTCCGTTCAGGGAATACCGGATTGCTAGCAATCTGAATAGTACTCAGATTTTCACAATAAAGCGGGGTAGGTGAAGAAGAAACAAGGCCCAGATCTATCTGATAGGAGTCGACGAAGCCAAACAACCTCCGCAGCAGTCTGGGACATCGCACGATACTCAGCCTCAGTACTGGAGCGAGAGACAATCGCCTGCTTCTTGCTTTTCCATGATATAAGAGACCAGGAAAACACAGAAGCCAGTAGTAGAACGACGATCAGTGGGATCTCCAGCCCAATCTGCATCACCGCACGAAGCTACAAGACAGATGAGGCAGAGAATAAGAGAGAGCGAGTCATAGTCCCACGCAGATAGCGAAGAATCCGAAGCACGGCAGCATAGTGAACGGCACTGACAAATAACCACACGGACGGCATGAGCGATATCTAGCCGAGAGATAGTCAAGTACACCAAACCTCCGCTGACGGTAGCGAGTAGGATCAGGAAGCAGTTCACCATCAGTGGGACGGAGCTGAAGATAAAGTCGGAGTATCAGCAGTGCGAGTGTCACTGAGAGCGGCACGACTGATAAAATTGTGTACTTCTGCTGAGAGAGACAGTACCCTCGAGGAGAGAAGGCAACTTCCAGACCTAGGAAGTAGCGCAAGGTTGTGAAACTCCTTCCTCATCTAAAACTGACGCTGCAAGTGGCTCTTCATAAGAGCAATGGACGCTGAGTCCTAACCAGTAATCACCATATCATCAACATACAGTAGTAGAATGGTCAGACCACGAGAGGAGGTACGTCGAGTGAAAAGAGCATAATCATGGGAGCTCTCATCCAATCTCCAAAACTGCTCGGCGGAAGCGCTCAAACCAGGCCCGAGGAGCCGGCTTGAGCTCGTAGATGGCCCGACGAATATTAAAAAAAGTGCCCGCAGGAGGAGTAAGACCAGGCGTCTGAAATAAGGGCCAACCGCGAATAGCAGCAACAGCAATCAGAACCCGAACTGTCGTCATCTTGGCTACAGGAGCGTCTCCTCATAGTAAATATCATACTCCTGAGTGAACCCTCGAGCTACAAGACGAGCTTTGTGGCGCTCCACGGCACGGATCCATAAAAACGAGTCTTGAGTTTATAGAACCACCGACAGCTAATGGGAACCTTCCCAGGAGGAAGGGGAAGAAACAAGTGTGAGTCGCCTGTAGTGCACGAAGCTCCTCCTCCATGACTGCCTGCCACGCTGGACTCTGAATAGCCTCACGGTAAGACTGAGGCTCCCGATGAGTTTGAATGGTGGAAAGGAAGCACTGGAACTGTGGTGTAAAAGACTGAGTAACAAGCCAACCATACCGGTCAGGAGCACGATGTGTGCGAGCAGGGTAACGGCGAATCCAGGTGCGGACCATCAGTCTCGGGAGGCACAGTATCATAAGGCATATCCGAAAGGGGAGCATCCGGAGAGGTAGGAAGGTCCACAGGAGGCAGAGACGGAGAGATGGAAGACTCATAGGACGAGGAGGAGGCCGCGAGAGTCAAACCGAGTAACAGGTAGCGGTTAAAGAAAAGTAAGCTTGGCGAAAATACCGCAAAGGGCATTAAGTCCAAAAAGGGTCCACAGAATGACAAAGAAAGAGCTGCAAAACAATACATCAGCAATAGTAATAACAGCATCCTCAGTGAAAATCCAATAAATATAAAATATCCTTCCACTCCCGCCAGAATATAACTACGTTCGACCTGATTCCTTTCATGGTAAGGATACGCAGGCAGCCCATGTCATTTTGGGGTTCGGTCACACTATTCATACATTTAAATATTTCTATATATACAATATCCATTCACTACCAAAAGGGCCACAGTGCTCCAACATCTTTCCGGAACTAGGTAGACTATAGTCTTCCTTTATTCGGGGGTTTAAGGGGGGCGGAGCTTGAGGCCTCGGTACCGCTTTGAACAATGAAAGATAAAATAGACCCTTACAAGTTCAAAGAGCACGATTAAGAGCATAGTTAAGGGAACTACTCTCACAAAAGTCCAGCTTTCCAGTCCTGCTAATTGCCTTTCATCCGCTATTTGTGAGGATATCAAAGCCAAATAATGTGAAATAAGACCCTCTCTTACAAGAAGACTGTTCCAAGCAAGTAAGGTACACACCCTTGCTTTTGGAGTTGGCTTCATCTGTCTTCCACAAAGACGAAAAAAAAACAACCAATGCTCGAAGAGGCTTCTCGTCACCATCATCAGTATAGAACGCCTTACCCCAAATCCTCGTTAGGCATAATGTTGTCAACAATTCGTTTAACCATTGCAATAGAGGTGGACTCTTCACCTGGAATCCATTTAAAAACTGCATAGATTGAGAGGCACAATGAACAATCTTACAAAATAATTTGTTTTTTTTGGTAGGTGCAAAAAGATGGACATCAATATACTGATCCACCGAACTAATGTGTAGGGCCTCGCATCTCGGTCACTTTCTTGATTCCTCATTCGTCCTGTGCTCCTTCAACCGACACCTTCTGGTGCCAGGTTTTTCTTCCCGCCCTATCTTCCCGTGTGACTAGGAGTGCTAAGTGCCAACCTCTCAATTGTAACCACCGGGCTTATAGCCGTCTTAATTTACCCGCGCACTCTAAAGTTCATAAAGGATTCTCCCCTGTTAAGTTCTCTAAAGTAATATGCATTCAAATCGAGTAATAAGGGCTCTTCTCTTTATCCCCTGTGAATTGAACGGTTGGAGATGGAAGTATTGAAAGACAGTCAAGAGCAATCTAATTTATCCGTTCAGGTTCAATAAGAAAGAATGATTGATAGATGATTCTCAACTTGATGCGTAATTCCCTATTAAATTTTATAATCGCTCAGGTCCTTACACCCTCTGCTCAAAGAGGTAAAGGCTTTCGTCGAAGCACCCCTACCCTAAATCAATCACAAAGATAAAGACAGAGGTCTCTAACATCTGGGCAAGGCTCAGCCATGTTGATTAAAATGCCTAAGGAAAGGGCATAGGTCTTTTGCCGATGAATAAGCACTCCGGTACAACAAGCTAAAGTGCCCTCTACGCTCCTGTATGTACTGAAAAAAGCTCTCTCCCGCTCTGAGCTCTAGTGGGCTACGGTTTCAATGGACCCCTAAAGTGATGTAAATGGGAAGGATGTAAGGTGTCTCGTTCTTTAATAAGTCACTTCTATTATTTGTTGCAGAAATGGAAGTAGCATCTCGTGAAACCCCGGCAAAAGATGTAGTAATGGATAGAGAGGGAGGCAAGGCCGGGTTCTTTTCCGTGCATTTTTAACTCCATTGCTTGGTCGGCAAGACTTTGATTTGAGCCCTTGCTTTATACTTATCTTTCTCTTTAAAAGCCAGAAACCCATATAAAAATTTTTGGTGTCTTTCATGCCAGGATTGTTTTATAAGAATCAGGAAGATAAAGACTTTATGCACAGAAAAAGCCATTGTGAACCCAGGGTTATTTTCCTCCAGTTGAGCAAGCTATCGATGAAGGAAGGGTATGCCCACCGGCAAGGCTGGACTGGGCTGGAAGCTCCTTCCTCTCTCTCTAAGGCCCAAGTGTGGGTGAACCCCCATAGTCGTCTTGGAATTGGATCCGCTGTTATAGATATTAGGTGCACCGATTGAAGAAGGTTACCTCGTTCGCTACGCTCACTACAATCCACTACTATAGCTGCCCCCTAGAACCTTAATATTAATAGGTCCTCGCTTCATAGGTACCTTGGAAGGTAAAGAAGACCGGGTATCGAGGGCATGGTGGTGAAACTTTACCATGTTGAAGAGGGAGTCTCCTTCGGACCCTTGCTCTATTTCAAGCTAAGTAATGGCTGGATCTACTACTACCTAGTCCATTGAGTATAAAAGAGCACTGCTCATCGGAACTGTTATAGTCTGAGACATGGGACTTTCCAATCATTGTACGTTTTTGGCTCGCAATAAAGCTAGGGTCCTGATCGAGCCACTAGTAGTCCTATCTATCTACCTCTCCAAACACAATATCTTGAGTACCTATGATGGTGACCACATCCGCTAGCATGTGATGTTTGGACATAAAATCGAGTCCTTGTAAATGGGCAAAGCCAGGTGCTCTTATTTTACAACGGTAAGGACGATTGCTTCCATTACTGACCAGAAAGACACCAAATTCTCCTTTAGGTGCTTCAACTGCGGTATAGGTAGAAGAAGCTGGTACGGAAAAACCTTCTGTATAAAGTTCGAAATGGTGAATTAAGGATTCCATAGATAGTTTCATTTGACATCGTGATGGAGGACATAGCTTACGATCATCGGCTTTGATCATGCCACTAGGCATTTGATTAAGACATTGCACAATGATCCGAACACTTTGTCGCATCTCTTCAATACGAATACAGTAACGATCATAGCAATCTCCTCTGGTACCTACTGGTACGTCAAAATCCAATTGGTCATAAACATCGTAAGGTGCTGCTCTTCGCAAATCCCAGCATACCCCTGAACCTCTTAACATGACACCACTGAATCCCCAATCCTTTGCTTGCTGTGCAGTGACAGTACCAATATCCACTAATCGTTGTTTCCAGATACGGTTGCCGGTTAACATCTCTTCTAATTCGTCGATACGAGAAGCAAATTGTTGTGTGGAGGAATCAATATCTCGACATAAGCCAAGAGGCAGATCTTGTGCCACTCCACCAGGTCGTATGAAACTGGCATGCATCCTGGCTCCCGGGACTCTTTCATAGAATTCCACCAATTTCTCCCGCTCCTCAAAAGCCCAAAGGAACGGAGTTGATGCTCCCACATCCATAGCATGAGTAGTTGAAGCAAGTGAATGATTTGAAATTCGAGTTATTTCACGGAATAACACTCGTATATATTGAGCTCGTAATGGTACCTCGCAATTAAAAAGTCTCTCTACGGCTGAAGAATGAGCGTGTTCTTGGGCCATCATAGAAACATAGATAGGGTCAACGACGGAACGAACAACGAAACTTTACGACAGCTTTTTCGTACACGTTCACTTGCATCACATACACAAGTGCTCTCTGAACCGTGCAATAAGGTCACCCATAACACGGCTCTCCTACTGGAGTGACCTTAGCCCCTATTCCATGATATTGGAAAAATGGCAGCGTAACTACTTATTCTAATTGTCTTGAAAGCAGGGCGCCGAGGGAGGGAAAGCGTTTCAATAGGAGCCCTACTCCCTTTCTTTAGTAGCAAACATATTAAGAGTAACCGGGCTCCGTGCACGTTCAGTAGGGTGAGAATTATGGTCTTTCTTAGGACGAAAGGCAACTTCAATGGCTAAAGCGTTGTTGCGGGACGCTCGGCCCTTGACCTAACGACATCACTTTTCGGTCCATAAACCCGGAAACGAAGCGTCTCGTTCCATTTGCTTCTTATAGTCTGGGGGACTTGCACTTGAATTGAAGTCGGAATATGGGTGGGGCTCCTACTCCTAGGTGGCGCGTTCGTGGAACCGGAAGAAAAAAAAGGAAGGTTGGGTGCTTGTGGGGCGAGGCCACCCGGCCTCGAATAGGAGGGGGCTTAGCTCTTGATCCCGCCTGCTTGCAGAAATGAATGGATCTGAAGGGGGCTGGGTTATATTTCCGGGCCGGGCGGGATCTGTTATTTTGGAAGAATAAGAGAAGTCCGCCTTCGCGGTAAGGAAGAGGAGAGAGGGGTGCTGTCATCTATCTCGACCGGAGAGAAAGACCGGCTCAGAGAATGACTGGCGCCCCCCCTTTCGCCAACAAAAAGGTCATCCTTGACTTGATGATTGACCATTCCTTCCCAAAGAGGAAGTGGGGCTTTATTAAGATAAGAGGACAGTAGAGTAAACGAAGAGCAAAGTATGTAGATATGTCACTTCCATATGTGTACTGTATGACTAAACCTCTTAACTCGCGTTAAAGGCTTAAGGCATACAGTAAAGAAAAGAAGAACTCAAGTAGACATATATGTCGCTTCCGTCTGATCTACGACCACCCTAAAACTAAAACGTACTATCCTCACTTGATCTACAACTGATCTACTTCCCTGGTCTACTCCCATTTATTATCTACTCCCTCCCTCACCGGTCGCCTCTCCTTATCAGTCAAGCTCATCTACGACGAGCCTCTATTTTACCTTTAAGGGACCGTTGCGGACGTTAGCCTCTCTTCGTCATTCGAATTACCTTAGCCTTATTTGAAAAACCACTTTTCCAATCACTAAGCCGTTAAAAAGTCTCTTGATTTTGTCGGCCCCTCGGGAGTTTACTCGACACATTCGCCAGTCTCCCGCACTGCTCAAGTGTGCGACTCCGTATGAGGACCTCCTTCCGCTCTGCCCACTCTCCGTTCACACGGTTATCAAAGCGGAGGAAGGAAGGAAGGGTGGGCGTACCACGAGCCCTCTGTCCCACACATCTATCAAGAAGCAAGTGTAGTTCACCGGTTCCACCGAATGCTCCTATATCTCGGCAAAGATCGTGTGAGTGTGCAGTTATGCTTCGGATGCTTCGCCATGGAATAGATCGACCCAGTTCCCGTTCTTTTCCGGTGCACTCGCTTTGTATCTCCGACACACAAGGAAGGACGCGGTGGGAAGGAAGCAGCCCTAACCTCTGTCCGGCCAATCATTCCGCTGGCATCTTGCATTCACGCCCCCGTTTGACTGCCGCTCGGGGATGTAGTTGTAGATACGTGAGTCTTAGTGGGTCGTTGGCTCCACCTGTTATCTCCTTCTACGACATGCTGTTGTCGTCGCCATATTCAATATGTCATTTAGTCATATCTGCCTCGCTGCGGGTCAGCACCTCCGAAATAAACGGAGGACTTCATTCAGTGACTCCGCGATCGCCCTCTGAACGATCAAAATAAGGTAAAGCTTGAAGATATGTTTTGTACTCTATTAATTTCTCAGTCCCTCTAGTCGGGTGGGCGCCGGCCGGTCTTTCGGCCGGATCCCCCTTAAAACCGTACGTGCGGGTCTCCCCGCATGCGGCTCACGCCATTCGAGGTGGCCCAGCATTCATTCGCCAATCCTGTAGTTAAATTGAGACTGCTCGACCTCGGAAGTCGCGTGTAGGCAGCGCTGTCTGTCTACCGTTGACTCTATATATTCTATTCATTGACCCATCGCTCCCTCCCTCTTTTTCCAAGAATGACTGCTCGGACCTTCCATTTCCGTCAAATGACCCGGCCTCCCCTGGCTCTTCCACCGTCCGGGCTCCATTTATTCCCTATGCTCCCCCGGCGCAGGCCTACCACGCTTCGCGCCTGCGGCGTTTTCGCCAGACGGTCTTTGCCAGTAGTGCCATCCTCCCCGCAGGCTGTCTGTATGGGTGGGTTGGTCCCTTGCTGCTACGTTCTCTTAGGCGCTCTGTAATTACAGGAAATTAAGTGGTTGACTTGGACAGCAGGCGGGTTACACGTTCCACTGTGCCGAGATGTGAGGTGCAGGTGGTGATGATCACCCCGGGGTATGCGCTAGCGCCCTTGACGGGCACTCCAGGACCCGCCAACGAAAAACCCAGGTCGGTCCTCCCCGACCGGATGTGTGGATAACGAGGCCACCTTCACAACCTTCTCCCTTCTATCCCTAACCAAATGTAGGGCGGTTCACTTGAGTTGCTCAACCGCCCGCCCGGCGCTCATGACGCGCTACGGAACCTCCACCGTGCCGGGGGACCGAGCAGGGCATAGCTAGCGGCAGAGCCTACTCAGCGTCAGCGGCTTCGTGCCGCACTGGAGTGATCCAATATGTGGTTCCGCACGTTCCACCACTTCTCCGTTCATTTCCAATACTGATCGTGAAACACCATGAGCAGCAGGATGTTGAGGTCCGGAATTCAAAGTAAAATTCTTTATTTGCCCGTTCCTAGTCGTCATGGGAAAGAAAGTCAGAAAGAAGATAGAGATTATTCCCCGCGAGCTTGTCCAGTACCACCAGTACTAAAAATGCATCTCCTTCGCCCGCGCGCGTCTACCTGCCGCCTTGCATGCAAGCGAAGCGCGCTATCCTCCTTGTCTTGAAAGAAAGTGAGTAAGCGTAGCGAAGCGTATACGTTAGATTAGATAAGTAAGCAGCATAATAAGCCGGCGAAGCAATGGAAAACGAAAGACAAAAGAATGCCAGCGTCCCGGAATCGAACATATGATTGAATGAAGTGGCTGGCGCGGAGTGTTCTATCTAAGCGGGAGCAGGGTTCGCCCTCCGCCATTAAAGAAGGGGAGATGGAAGGGCAACCGTGCAGAATGCAAGGCGTGTGTGGAAGCGAGCAGGCAGGAATGAAGGCTGCGAACGAGACACTTACCACCTGGTGTAGTGGTGCTTCGACCACATAAAGATAAATAAGGAAGGAATAACGTGCGTGATATAATCAATTAAAAAGAACTGAGGAACGCTCTTGGCGGCCTTGGAACGTCGATTCACGTAAGTGGAAGGAAGAATGTATGAACCACGGCAGAGGAGAAAGGACGGCCGCCGGCCGATCTTTGATCAAACACCTGAAGAATAGGATATAAAGATTGACCAGTACAAACCATCAAGAGAAAAATAATAATACAAGGGGGGCGATATGTGTGGCTGAGGGGAGGAGAGAAAGAACGCATGCATGGAAATTATTTCTGTCGTAGGTTGGAGAATTATAGGAAGGACATCTAAGGCTAAGGAAGAATTAATGAAGTCCATTACTGAGAAGCGGTGATCTCATCTCGTCTTGCTTGCTGGGAGAGGAGGAAGCTTCCGGACTACCTTTTCAAGCCAGATAGGGAGCGATCACTAAGCAATGAGACCGCCGGCCGGGAATAAGTACCTATCCCTTACGGGAATCGAACCCGTGTCTTCGACATGAAAAGACGATGTCCTAACCACTGGACGAAAGGGACAAAAAAGCCATTCTTCATATACCTCAGCTCCGAGAATAGAAGTGGTTCATTTTGTTTTGTTTCTATACGAAATTTGACAATTTCGTTTGTGTTCATCTTGTCGATTTATGATGTGAATTCGGCGGGTCGTCCCTCCTTCCTACAGGTTCCCCACCGACCCAGTGACACATCAACCACGCCCCTTCCCTTTCTACGATCATAAGGCCCCCTGATCCCTTTCTTTTTTGTCTCCCCTTTCTTTTGAAAATGAGAAAGAAGGGGACGGTTGGAGACCGCGAAGCTGCTCATTCAAAGATGGGTGACCACCAGAATAAGAATCCCGAGAATTGCCATATGCTGATCCTCTTCCACAATTTGTTGAAAGTACGAAATCCCCGTTGTCAGACTTCCACCAAGGTTTGGGGACTTCCTGGGCTGTCGTTTTAAACCTTCTCTTCCTCTGTTACATAAGCCTCATTCTTTTGTCAGCCAACTCCTCTCTTTCCCCTTTTTTCAGATGCTATACGACCCCAGTGTTTATCTGGCCGAACGCCTTTCAATCTGGATATTAGGTGATTTGCGCCTGTTTTTGGTAGTTTGAGGAGGGTCAAAGACGGCCACTCTAAATGCGGCGGATACTCCCTTTTAGCGTTTATTCCGCCATGTTTACCAAGCAAGGGCAGATAAGGTCCCGAGCCTAGCGTGCATGCAGTTGATTGCTAGAATAAGTGTCAGGGTGGACATGATGATGGCCGCTACTTTTGTTCTTTAATGAATAATCTCCGGCTCTGTTTGATTCTGACTCTGAGTTGCTAAATCCTTTGTCTTATCAAATAATCCCAGTGGATCCATTTGAGGCTCGTTCCGGCGCTTGTAATTGCAGCTGCACTTTCTTGCACTTTTGTAGCCTGTGCTGTGCGGCACTGAGACTCTTTATGTGTTGTAGTTTCGCTAGCACCCGCGCTATTCCCCTTGGATTAAACATAAGATTCACTAGATCAACGTCGTTCTTTGGCCTTGAGTAGGTCTATCTCCGGGGGCCATAGCACCATTCCGACCTTAAATAAATGCACATAGCCAGCTTTAAAGCAACTAGCTTGTCTCCGCTAAAGTAGTGCAATTCCTTGCTTTGATGAGCTCTTTTTGTTAGATGAGTGGTTGATGTCTCCTTCAGCTTTAAGCTTTGACTGGAGCTTGCTTTTGCTGTTTCACTCGCCTGGTAAAATTATCTTTTTTCTCTGGCCATGACACCAAAAAGAGGGTTTCATTGGCGTTGGCGGCTTAACTAAGAGCCCCTTGCTACAGTTTTTCTTTGACACGAGTGCTTGAACTCTGTCAGCATGTGCTTTCTAGCTCGAGTCCAGTCTTTGAACTCCTTGTGCGACCAACTTTAGTCCACTTTCAATTAAGTAAGTTTTTTCGGGTCGGAAAGCACTTGCAGAGAAAGCAACCTATAGATCAGGATGAGATTACCTATTTGCCGGAACAGAACGACGAAGACGAACGTAGAGCACTTTCGAAGTGAGATGATCACTTCTTCTCTTCGGGCTACCCCCTTCGTGAATGAGACAATGACGTGCTTCGCCGCGATGGATCACATCGCTTGACTCTCAAAGAGAGATCTTTTCTCGACTCGAGTCTTTCTTTATTGTGTGAACGACATAGCTCTTCTTTCGACAGCGAGTCATCCCGCTAGGGGCAACCAATCTTCGATCCCGAAGTCATTAGCTAAGAGACCGTACACCCCTCCTGAGAAACTACGGGAGGAGAGCTGACCTTACAGCTACGGCCAAGGAAAGGTCCGATACTTTGAATCAACCAGGTTGGGGCTTCCGTCTACAATTGCTAAATCTACTTAAAGTGGCGGCGGAGAAGGTTTCGTACGAAGAAAGGAGAAGCCCCCATAGGTAAGAGGACGTGAAATAACTAACGTCTCCGGTTTGTAGTCCTTTTTTTACTCATACTCATAACAAGAGAGAGACGGTTTAGTCATTTTAGACATATATACATACTTGTTGCTCTTCTGTAATGCTTTAACAGACTTGAGTTATTCTTTCCATGTCTTTAGGCCTTTTCCTCTTACGTCTCTACCTTTTCGGCCCTCATGCGATTCAGTAAACAACCTTGCACAAAAAAGTAGTGGAAGCGATAGGGGAACTTAACATATTTAGATGGTCCCCTTACTCATGGTCCTACTTTCTTTTGAAGAACCTGTGCCCGGAAGAGCCTGGTTCTAAGTCTTCCATCCGGCTTCGAGAAGTGAATTCACCTTTTTTCTTTTCGTTGCTTATTACCATACCACTCCTACAAAAAAGTAGGGCTTGTGGAATATCTGTCGACTGAGAGAACTCATACTAGGGCTCTCTGTATTAGGGTACACCATTGTGTATCCTTCCTTTCCGGTTGGTTTTGCCATTAAAGCAGGTGCCCGAACTGGAGCTGAAGCGTAAGCCACTTAACTTAAGAGGTCGAAGATCTACTTCAATTGAAGAGAAGAGGGAGATTTTCGGGATCAAAGTAAAGCAAGGGATGAATTTAACTCATCTGATGGTCGTCTACGCCCTTAATAAATATGGTGGAATCCGTACAGCTACAGTTCCCAGAGGAGAGCTAGGCGGTCCAGGAGCCTTTTCTGCCCTTGCGATTCTAGCTTTCCTTTCCCCTCCCTTTATTTTCTTCCTGCCCGTCTGTTTGCGAAGGCTGTTCTGGTCTTGGATGGATCTTTCCTTAGACGCCGCAGCGAATCTTCCTTTATGATCTACAGTCTCCTCTTGGGATTCTGAATAATAAGTAGTTGGTTTCAAAGATGCTACTTATAGATTTGTTTATAACATAGAGTCTCCCTTAGCGATTCAGACCGAGCGAATAGACCACCTTCAAACAAGGTGCGCCGGTTCAAATCCAATAGAGTAGGCATTGCCGGGTATCATCTCATAACGAGTGTATTGTCCAGAAGGATCCAAAGACAAGGGGGTTTTGTTCAAGCAAATATGCAGGGTAGGTACAATCTATGTAAGGGGTAGCTAAACGTCGATAAGTGGGGATTTTTCGGCCATACAGGAAGTTTGACAGGGCTGAGCGGCTTTCTATTCGTCTGAGGCATAACGCATAACTCACGGTATGCCTATCCTGTATCTATCGTCCTCTAGGCGGAAGAGCTTACCGAGCTGTCCCCAAACGGAAAGCCTTCCCATGCAAGAAATGCTCTCTCCTCTTTTCTGGCTTGCCGTTAGGAGCGGGCCTTAACTAGACCTTCTGCCTTTCTTTATGCTGTTTTTCATCCTTACTCTCAACAAGTAAGCCTGATCTACGACCACCCTTAAGTAATACATGCCCCTATTGGAGAGAGGTGGATCACCGAAGCTAAGAGATATTGTTGACCACATCTTATCGTTACACCATTCGTGCCGGTCGCTACTTATGCGACAAGTTTATGTTTTTTTATGGTTCATTGCATCCATTTGGTAATAGAAGGATTTCGGTTGATGAAAAGGTGTTCGTCTCGCCTAGATATCATTATGGCGGAATTTTTGCTATGATGCCCCCCGGACGAACATTGCTGTGCTTCTTTTCCTTTCTCGCATGGGCCCTCCTGTCCTGCATCGAAGGACGGCTCTCGTAAGGTTATCCCCTGCCCCACTCGCACACTAAATGCAGCGTGGCAGCAATGCATTCGTAAGGTTCAACGGAAAGCCCCGGCATAGGAAGGATCTTGAGTTCGGCTTACATAGGCCTGATCAATGTCAAGTGGATGAGAACAACCGATACACGTTCTCGGACCATGTAACGGATATCTTCTTAGATGAGAGACCTCTCCAGGCCAACCTCGGCTCGGGCATTCTCTTTCTCGCACAAGCTGCTTGTTTGAACCCCTTTCTTTTTCGGGTAGATGGGATTCCCCTGTGAAGATCGGGGCAGGCAATCTGGGAAATGCCCCTGCCTAGAAAGACGCGTGACTCAAAAGTGAGCACGGAGCAGGCTACATCGCTTTGTCTCATCCAAATATAGTAAGTTGATCCTCCCTCACCGGTCGCCTCTCCTTATCAGTCGAGCTACTTCCTTCCTCTGGTCGAGCTACTTCCTTCCTATCTTTTCTTCTGGCTTTCGGGTTCAAGGCATATTTGAGAATTTTTGAAGAAAAAAAGGAAAGTCACATTCTCCACCATGGAGGATTAACCGCTTCCATTTCTTTCTCAATCTCATTTCTGATTCCATCTTGTCTGTCCGGCCCAGAGGTATTCAATGCGTTTCTCTATGGTGTCTCTCTACAACGTTCCCCTGCCTTCAGTCCTCCCTGCATTCACACGAAGGAAATTCCACACTCCAAAAGAGTCTCCGGCATCACTGAATGCTTCCTCTCTTCTTATAAGTTCGGATACAATATGAACAAACTAGATTTTCTGGGTGTAGTGCCTCTTTCTTCATTGCTTGCGATGATCCAATAGGTATGGGATCAAGCACCTTCTCTCCTGTTTGTTTATTAAAGTAGGTCATCCGTTTTATTTTCTGGAATCCATTCAGTGCCCGTAACCCCCGTCGTGGTTTAAGGGATCGGGCTTGGTCTGAACCTGGTTGGTGGATTTCCTCTCCGTTACAGGCTTTCCCGGTCGAGCACATCGCTCATTTCGAGACCCGCTGTGGAGACACGGCTCACGACGAGCGTCTTTTACTCCGCCAGAGTTATCGGCCTCGTTGTCTGGTGTAGCCTTTAGGGCCCAACTCTATCCATTCATGGCAGCGGTCGCCTTTCTTCTTCCGTCTCTTGACCTCCTGGCGACAAAGCGGACGAAGGGAGAACCATTTGACGCCCCGATGTCTGAAGTTAAAAAGTGCGAAAACTCGAATGAGCCTGAAGTTTAGATGTGCATCGACAACCGTAACCGTCTCTTCGATCTTAAATATGCTTTGCATACGACCCCTTTCGCCATGCTAGGTTGGCAGGGTTATAGCGAGCGCTGGCAGAGCGCAATGCTGATCACCCGACTCCGACTCGCCGCTTCGGTGTTTCGAGCACGCCCTAAAGAGCAGACAGCCGTCGCTGGACGCACCCCTAGAAAAATAAATCCGACACAAGCCGAAGGTCTTCAAGCCCGAGGCTCAAGAGGCCACCTTGTTGGAGAAGTACTATCGAAAACAACAAGCCTAAGTCTTTCTTATGTTCCTCTTCTCTTCGGTCTAGCCGGGCTGATCGCGGTAGGTTACGAAAACACTATTTAAGCGCTTAAGCTTACCATGATGATTGCATAAGAGGAAGTACGACGAGTATGGTATGAAATTAAATAGGTTGGCAAAACATAATAATTGAAAGGTCTAAAAACCCGAGAGAATGATTTCCAGGCCCTATTTTGATGTATGATACAAGTGGAGTACAAAAACCTAAAATGGCTTGTAATTGGACCTTTCCCTCCATTGACAAAGTTTCCAGCGCTCAGACGGGAGCAGAGCCAAAAGCAGATCCATCATATGTTGATCCCACTAGTGGATCCCAAACAAAACGATTCTACTGTCTCGAAGAGTAAGATAAAGGCCTATTCAACCAATCTTTCTCCACTTTAGATTTAATAATCCAAACTACGGTAAGTAGTTTAAGAACTCCAAGATTCGCCCACTCGTCTCGGCAATATAATGAAACTTTTAGGTTTACCAGATTGAGCTTTAAGCCTAGAACGTCAGAATGGATAGACTACCCTTTTAGTGCAGCTATTCCTCAAGCTCTGTCTCCCACTTCTCTGTCACAGCTTGAAATCACCTGAAGGGAGCTATAAGCCCGTGATACCAGGCCCACCTTTTTGCTTACTGCCTAACTTAAAGCTAGCAATCTTTGTCGTCATCGAAGGAGGGGAGCAGCTATCACCGTTGACCGGGCGATTCCGAAAGAAAAGCAAGAAGAAAAGCCTATCAGATGACCAGAGCAATTTTATTATTTTTATCGATCGGTCAATGAACAATTACTCGTCTTATCCTTTTATACCTTCAGCCGACTCTTAAAAAAGCTCATAGCAGTCAAAGAATTACAAAGTCAGCAGTCGTCATCCGATAAGCTATGGGAATGAGAATGTTTACGATGAAGCTGGTCAATCACAGAGCAAGGTGTAGGATAGGGGGATATAACGTCGCAATAAAGTAAACCAATAACTTTTACCAATTGTGGGTTGTAGTACCAAAGTATGACGACTTCCCACGTTAAACTATGGGTCTAGGGTAGGAGGGGGACTGAATGACTTACACTCGATAGAAACTAAACTGAGACTCTCGGATTCTTGGCCTTTTGCGATTTCTCTCTCTTGGCGGATTCCTTTCTCCTTACCTTAGTTCTCTCGTTCCTTTCCTGTTAACTCTTCTTTCAGCTATTAACCCCGAGCAAGAAAAAAGGGCTGCGCTAATAGCAACCAACGGCTTTTGCCTCGGCCCTTGCTTGCTCCGAAAACTCCAGTGTGATCCTGCGCACCTTACTCAATAGGGCTTTCGAGCAGCCTTTAGTAGGGTTGCAGGACTGGACTTAGTTTGCTGGAGAAGCGCATCTCGGATCTGGAGTAGACACTTCCACATAGATCAATCAGTATCTGCCTTCGGCAAGGCCCTAGCCAATCAGGCGAGCTATAAGCGCGAATCCAAGAGTAAGATGACCCCAGAGGCAAGTCAACCAGATGTGATAGGTGGATAATGAGGGGAATTTAGTCTCATGTCCTCCACTCTCTCTCAAAGGTACTTTCCTTATAAAAACAAAAAATTGTTATTTAATATATGCGAGACAAATCACCATTTACAAGGTGCGCGAAGAAGCCCTTCGCTCCGTTCCCTACGTTTTTATTTATATAAATAAACAAAAATATCTAATCATACAGTGCAACAAATTTGATCCTTTTCGCTATCTTCTCTTTGTAAATTATATTATATATGACGTGATTCAAGTCGTGAGTGTCGACACGGAAAAATGTTACTTTTCTAATTGAATGGTGTCCCGGATGTCTGAGTGCGTGATGACCTTGCTGATTTTCTATGCCCGACCTTCTTTTCTCGGCCAATCACACAACCAATACCTGCACTTATCGCGCCCACTCTCGCTCGGAAGAATAACTTGCTTGTTCTGCACTTGGTACGAGAGGGAGGGGACTTTTTCTTCTTCCGAGTTTGTTCCTGAATGAGCCTTGCCGAGTCTTCATGCTTTTTCTGGCCTCTAAACCTTCGTACTCTGGTATCGCCTATCCGCTGATAACCAGGGACGAGTTAAGCCCTTTTGGCCTCGAAGCGCCAGAGAAGAGGTTGCTTGGTCAAAGCTAAATTGCCTGGCCACCCGATGGGGCTATATGCTACTCGAGGGTGCTTTATGTTGAAGTTTTTTACTATGAACTCAGCCCACACCCGTGTTTTCTAACTACTTATTAAACAAGATCGAATTGAACCACCATTTTTCTATCATACTATATGATATGCAATAGGCTCTTTGTATTTGGCTCAATCCGAATAGTCATTGGTTCCTAGTTTAATTGCAATTCAATTAAGCGGTCTTACAGAGCCTGTATATAAAAGTATCCATTGCTTCGAATTACTAACATACCTCACAAGCAGCAGCTAGTTCAGTACTCCATTTACTATATATACATATAATATGATGTAATTTGCCAAGATCGCGCCCCTAATTCCGAGCTTGTACACATGCTTATATAGCTCTACTCGATTAGGTACGTCACCCTGTGCATTTCCCCCAGGGTGGGTGTCCTAAGGTTCCTCGACCGAACTTCCGTACATAATAATCCCCCACGGGCATAACACCCGGTAGATAGACCCTGAGTGAAATAAATACCGCGACTTAGGTCTTTTTAAAGAAAATCGTCACGCAGTAAATCAACGAAGCCCAAACTATATTTCCCCTTCAAGTTTACTTACTTCGGTAGCAGAGTGAGGCTTTAGCTATATATAGTACACGAGTATACCATGATTCTTCTGTTTATCAATAACTGCATGCATTGCGCGGTGGATGTGAAGAAGTACTCAGCAATAATGAGCCAAGCTAGTACAATTAATCCCGCTGTTAAGTGGTCATGCATTACAATAGGAACCCCCAACTCTATGGCAAATCATCCATCCTTTTTTATTATTTATTTGCATGTACCTGCAGTAGCATTCAAGTAATGCCCCTTGATTTCCCCTCTTTCATCCTGTGCTTTATAAATGGCTTCTGCACAAAATAAGAAAGGGTCTCTCCAACCGGGAGTTCACGTCCTCCTCATCTGTCGTAAAGTCCGCCGCGTAGACATTCATAAACTGCTCTACCTTTTTAGCATATAACCCCAATTTTGGTTTCATAGTACATCCCGACAGGACGGACCATACTTCTTTTCTCTCTCTCAACTTGGATGCCATGAGGCGGGCCTTGGAAAGTTTTAGCATAAGCAGCGGGGCAGGAATTCGCAGATCTTCCAGACGTAGAGCACGCAGGGCTTTTAACCCAAAGAAATGACCCACACTGGAAGTCAATTAGTAAGAGAACCTTCTTCAAAAGGGTCTAAGGGCTACGCTACATAAGCAATATATTTATTTTCCTTCTCCCCTGCAACGTGGTAGCATCTTTGTAAGGATCAAGGCTAGTCAGGCCATCGGCCCACACAGTTGTCCATGTACCAGTCGAAGATTCGGCAGCTACCGCGGCACCTGCTTCTTCAGGTGGAACTCCAGGTTGAGGAGTTTCTCGGAATGCTGCCAAGATATCAGTATCTTTGGTCTCATAGTTAGGAGTAGAATCAGTAAATTTGTACTCTTTAACACCAGCTTTGAATTGCTTTAGTTTATCTTTGCCGCTGTTCATCACCTATTATGTGCCTTCCTATTGGGTACCCCTACTACAAGGCATTAAAAAGCAAAGCCACTACCCTACAAAATAGCAATGCCCGTTAGGCGTCTTTCCTTTCCTTACTTTAAAAAAGAAAGAAAGACATTAATGCCTCTGATTCCCCACAAATAGAGTTGAACCAAGTAAGATTGCTCCACATTGTCATATGGATGAGCTTCTTTGCTTGTAATTACTTTTCAGGGTATTTTCTAATATTGTATTACTTGTCCAGTCCCGATCTCACAGCCTTACTTGCTTGTTATTGAGAAGGCCCCTACTCTATTTACACAGGAGATGAAAAAAAGTTTCATCCATTCCTTCTTTCTTAGGTCAGGCGAATCCACTTCCACTCTTGTCTTCCGCAATCAAGTCTGTTTATGAATTCAATGTGGCATGAGAGGTTTCCTTATTCTTCTTCCCTAAAGTGAAAGTGCAGGTCAGAAAGGTTCTGGGTCGTAAGAAATACCTCTTAAGAAACCATTAGACTCAAAGAAATAAGGATGATGACTCTCTCAGTCTTACGTGTAGCTCTTCTTTCTTTTGGTTCCCCCCGCTTGCAAAAATCCTACTTCTTTCATTCTTTGGATTGGTTTTACGCCATCAGCCCTAGCATATAGGCAAGCCTTTTTCAAAGTCTTCTAACTATAAGCTTTTTGGCCCTTATTAGCCCGTCCATTAAGAAAGAACTATCACACTTGAGTAACAAGTCTCACCCTTCCATCCCAAGAAGCATCAAACATTTTTTGTTTGTTGATTTTAATTGAATAAAAAATCAAAGGCTATCTATTGAGTAAAGGGAGGCTTTCCTTGGCGCAAGCGCCCACATCCATGCCCCACTCTGCAATCAAACTCCATTTACCCAGGCAAGCGAACAACCGACCAGATGGGCATGGGTTTTGTGCATCCACAAGATTTCGATAGTTTTACTGGCAGCTGTAAGGGCTAATTGATCCCAATACCCGGTCATCCCAGTGAATATCGCTTATTATGCCACCAAAAAAATAAAACTAAGGGAATGGAGACCCACAAGTATCCTTCCCCGCTAGTCTAGTATCCTGCTGTTGACAATATCCGTTGATTCCTTGTGCTATAACAGAAAGAGCCCTTAACGCGCAAATTAAGGCCCTCACAACATCCACTTCTTTGATGTCTCGATCAAAACTCTCTTACTCTTTTATCTTATGAGGAAAACTCGCATGACTTGATCGAGCGCTATGAACACCCCACCACTACCACTGAATGATGAACCTTTCTCTATCCTCACTCTGTTCGCTTATGGTCATCAAAGCGGAATCGAGGAGGAGTGACTGATCGAAATCTTCCATTCGTGCCTCTGCTGCTTCCTTCCTTGAATCAAATCCCATTCGACTCTGTCATATTAGTACACTGATCAGTAACAAATGAGAAAGGCGCTCCAATAAAAAGACATGCATAAAACCAATCAACCCAATAGGGGCCTTCAGCTTAGATAAAAATTTAGACAAGACGGCGACAAGAAGCACGAAAAATGGAATATACTAGACTATGGAGAAAAGGTCGCTGCCTAGAATAAAAAAGAGGTCTTGCCCTTTAGCCCATCAAACGTAGCCCTTCCTAGTGGCTCGGCTTGTTCCAAAAACAAAAACCAAGAAGCAAAAGGGAAGTGACAACCTTCTTGCCATTCCCATATCTTAACTATTATCTCGGTAATCTATTCATTGGCCCCTATCCTATTTTTGGCTCTTGTCCAAGGAGTCTTAATCTTTTCTGTGTACCACGTGTATCTTTAACCGATTTACCAAATTCTCCCAGGCTTTTTAATTTTAAAAAAGCCAAAAAAGACTCCATTGAAACAAAGCAAAGAAGGAGGCGGAGTAGAGAAAGGAAAGGTTACACTCATTCACATCATGTCATTCCCACCATGGCAGCAAGAAAAGGCGAAGACCAACACCGGTTTTCCTTTTCCAAGTCAAAACTTCTTGCGCAACCATAACATAAGAAAGTCGTGGATATCACAACCTAGCAAACTTTTATAGAAATATTTAAAGAGATAAAGGCAATTTCACCGACCAGTTCGACTCTGGTAGGTCGCTTAGATACAAACTTAACAAGAGAGAGCGGTGGTCAAGCCGTCGATAGGGGAAACTCCAAACCGCTTACCTCTTGCGATGGTCCACGAGTTTCAATAAAAATAAATAGTCTTATTATAAGAAAGCTCATTCTCTTCTTTCAATTCTCTTATTCAAGGGCAGTTTGAATAAAAAAGAACGGGTTTAGGGATTTCCTTTTGATAACTCTCACGAGGGTCCGTTAAGGAGTAAGCAATTTTCTCGGGTTTTTGGATCAGGGGAGCGGAGCGACAAAGGATCAGTGATATTCCGCTTAACAGCTCCTTATTAATACTCACCTTAATGAAAACTGATAGACTTCCACTTCGGACCCTTGCATTAGAACTCTCCGCGTGCGCAGGTCCTTAATCAAGGTCGTTTAAACCCCCACAGCTCAGAACGGAAGGTACATCCACCCAAGTTCAAGAGTCTAGCCCTTCCTAGTCCACCTAAGAAAGCCGAGTTCTTATATGATGCGGTGTCTCAGTTGAAGAGAATCAGGGCTTACCTCCTGGGAATTGATCAACACCTCAGCTGCACACAGGGATGCTTTCCTAAAAGCTCTCCAAAACACACAAGTGCCCCGAGAACCAGAGGACATGGAGAGAATGGTTGGACTCATCTTAGCCCCAAAAGAGATGACCTTAGGAACTGAACGCAAACAACCCTCTCTCTTTAAATTTATATCAGACCTGGACCGCCGATCTGAGAGATGACGAGGTCAATGTCCATGATGATGAGTTGACTCACCTTCCCTTACTTTCTGGATTGTTGTGATCCAATCAGTGAAAAAGATGCTGCACGCAAAGAAAGAAAAAAGTAGAGCTATGTAGCCAAGCCCCATTGAAAAGAAGAAGACATGGAAGCTGACCACTCTCCAGGAACTTAAAATCCCTATGGGTCTGAAATGGTTGTCGAAAACAGACAGGAAGATAGAAGTTTGTTAACAAATATAAAACAAGGCTGTGTCAAAAAGCTCACTCAAATCGAAAGTCTTGATGACGGACTTTTACTGCTTTCCAGTATCCAGTAGCAAAACTGAAAACAAATCCTCTAATTGTTTTCCTACCTAACAGCAAAAATGGAATGTCTTTCCTATAGATGTTAAATCTTCCACCCTGGTGAAGTGCCTGAAGAGGAAGTGGCTCTTGATCAACACGGCATATGTGAAAAAGGGGTCAAAAAGTAATATGAGAATCGAGAGAATTCGAATTAAATAAGCTTCGGTATCACATATAGTGATTGTATCTTCCTTCCTTCGGAAGTGTTTATAACATAAGGAGTCTTTTTTTCGGTATGCCGCTCCGCGAGCAAGGAGCGCCGCGAGCAGAGCGAGAGAACGAAGTGGGCGTTGGTTATGTTGGAATTTGCACCTATTTGTATCTATTTAGCGATCAGTCCGCTAGTTTCTTTGATCCCACTCGGTCTTCCTTTTCCATTTGCTTCCAATAGTTCGACCTATCCAGAAAAATTGTCGGCCCACGAATGTGGTTTCGATCCCTCCGGTGATGCCAGAAGTCGTTTCGATATACGATTTTATCCGGTTCCTATTTTATTTATTATCCCTGATCCGGAAGTCACCTTTTCTTCTCCTTGGGCAGTACCTCCCAACAAGATTGATCTGTTTGGATCTTGGTCCATGATGGCCTTTTTATTGATTTTGACGATTGGATCTCTCTATGAATGGAAAAGGGGTGCTTCGGATCGGGAGTAACCACTAGTGATAGGGCAAAGGGGGGAAGGACATAGGAAAGAGGGATGATGCCTACATTCAATCAATTGATTCGTCATGGTAGAGAAGAAAAACGGCGCACGGACCGTACTCGAGCCTCGGATCAATGTCCCCAGAAGCAAGGAGTATGCCTGCGTGTTTCGACGAGAACACCAAAAAAACCAAATTCCGCTCTACGTAAGATAGCAAAAGTACGGTTGAGCAATCGACATGATATATTTGCTCACATTCCAGGCGAAGGTCATAATTTGCAGGAACATCCCATAGTATTAGTCAGAGGAGGTAGAGTGAAAGATTCGCCAGGTGTGAAATCCCATCGTATTCGAGGAGTCAAGGATTTGCTGGGAATTCCTGATCGAAGAAGGGGCAGATCTAAATATGGTGCAGAAAGACAAAAATCGAAATGAATGGAAGATGCCTCATTAACGTCGTTTCGGCAACTCGGAAAGGGCGGGGCGCAAGAACAAGTCTTTCAATCATCCCACGGCTTCAGATCAGGTATAGGGTCCGCACTACGTAGTGGCAAGTGTTTCAT
Organism: Lilium candidum; assembly: GCA_031763035.1. NCBI lineage: Eukaryota > Viridiplantae > Streptophyta > Magnoliopsida > Liliales > Liliaceae > Lilium > Lilium candidum. The sequence goes on along the minus strand of JAUHJX010000001.1, from coordinate 32,028 downwards.
TACGTCTTCTGAAGAACGAACCTCTTTGACTTCCTGGCCCACGGTCCCTAGTACAGTAAGAGACTCATTAGGCTACCCTAAACTCATAAACAATCAGACCCATCCGACTCAACAAACCCTGTTGGAGGTTTTTTTATACTAATTCAAGGAGTCTTGGCGCAGCAGGAGAAAAGAAAGAGCCTTATCTGATTTACAGGAGATCGCACAGCGCTGCTGTAGATAAAGAAGCGTATCCTCACTTCAGGGATACATGGTCCGGTACCAAGCTTCCAGCTCTTTTATAGAACCAGCGATCCCAAAACCAGATTTGAGTATCAGTGTAGAGATACTGCAGCCAATTGGAATTTAATAACCTTGACTTTACAAAAACGGCGTTTACTTGACTCCAGGATCGGTCTCGTCCTGGGAACAAATGTCTGAGATCCATTTTGCATTCCATGCAATCAATCAGTTACTATTGAGGATTTGCGTCGATGTAGGCAGGAGAGGTGATCTACGACCAACAATGATCCATGCCTTCCTCCCACTCCCAGGAACAACCAAGGCACCTAATCGTGATTTACAAACAAATATTTCCTCAAGTTACATCCTGGTTTTCATTAAATTCCCCGATCGCACGAAGCTCTTTTCTATTGATCCATCTTAAGTGGCTGAGCAGGTGAACCTTACCCATCTTTCTTTGAATCACCAGTTTTCGTGGGTCAACTTTGTTCGGGAAGATGAATCTAGGAATACAAAGGTGGTCAGTGGGTGACTTTGCTCTTATTGGTAGGCGGTGAGAGCCGCGGAGTCCCTTATTTAGGCAGTCCTGTTACTCACGATCTCTTCATTCCTCTCGATTTGCCTGCTCTTCAAAAGGCCTAGCTCTAGTCTCACTGCCAGCTTCAAAAAGGGGCCGGCTCTTCTTACTTACTTACTTCGAATAGCTGGGTCCTGATTAATGCTTGGTGCTCAAAGGACCAAAGTTCCGATTTAAAGTAGCTGACTGACAAGCTTAAGTAGATTGTACTCCCTCATTAGATCTCCGACTTATGGAGACTTTTTTCTTCTTAGACCCAGGTCCTTATAGGCAGGGACGGCTTCGGCGGATCCATATAATTGGAGGGCTCTTATTCCAAAAGGATAAGCGGGGCCATCACCAGATCGTGGGTCTTCGTCGTGAACTGAACACCGAATGCCAATCTCGGTTGGTCGTTATCCAGCTTCTACGTTACGCTCGCACATCCAATTACTCACTTGTTCTTCATTTCTTTTTTATTTGCTTGTTCGGTAGCTAAGATCTAAGTTCACATCCCTCTTTGTTCGCTTCGCTCTCTTCAGCAGCTCCAATGAAAGATGAATAATTCCACTTGCTCCTAGTTGGGGAAATTACCTAGCGTATAGAAGCGCGCAAGTCGGGAAATGGGTTCAAATTACCCTCTCTTTCGTATCGTATGATCGCCCAACGAAGAAAGAATACAATTTCACTTAGCGCCTGCCCTTTGGTCAGCTAGCTCAAGTTCTCCCGCAAAAAGGAAATAACAAAGAAATAGCACGGATAGATAAAAAATGGTCGGGCCTGTCGAGTCATAATCCCCTTCGCCTTTACTTTAACGGGAACAGGCCTAGTTGTTTCAGACGAAGTAGTTATTTAGCCGCCAGGTAGACCTCTTTCCTTAGGTTTAGAGGTAATGTGGTTATATCTGCAGAATGGGCTGCTGCTGTATTTTCGGTACCGCGATTTAATTTAGTCTCATAAGGTCTTGCCTCTGTTTTATCGGTCTAGCTCTTAGCAAAGTTTTATCGGTACGAGGAATAGGCGACTTCTCAGAAAGGGTTGTCATACGTGGGGGCTACTTAAAACAGCTCTTCGTTAGCCATCGCAGTCTCGGTATGGATCTGAGTAAGGGCAAGGCCTGGAATAGGAACGGAGGTGAGCTTCCCTAGGTCCAATTCTGACTAATGAACCACAAATCCACTAAAAAAAATTCACGCGTAAATCAATAAGTGGAAAGGAGGGGAGGGCTCTGCCCGTCATTTGCGTTTATCCTTTCTAGTAAGTCTCCAAGCGACTCTGTGCGATCCGAGGATTGCGTTGCGTCTTTCTTTATTGGTGTGACAGAAGTTTTGATTCAGAGGCACTGAGGTGCGAAGCAATTACCTTTGACCATTGTTGAGCTTAAAGACTGAGGCCCAGCAGGCAACGTAGAAAAAAGTGGATCGGTTGCGCTTGCCTCCATAGACAAAGCCATTTTGCGGGTCATTGAAATAATGGGGCATTCAAAGTCGTTATGGGAGAGTTAATTGTGTAAGACGTCCTTCCGCTCTTTATTTTTCCATGGTCTGAGTGATAGTAGCGCGTGTCAGCAAACAACTCTTACCTTTCCAGTCAAAAGAGGAGCCTCTTGCTCAAGTGGGAAAACACTTGCTTCTTACTACGAGAGATCATAAGACAAGAAGCTAATATCTTATAGTTGAATGAATTAAGTGTCCAGCCTTGAACCAACTAGGAAGGAGGTCCGCCTTTGCGTATATGTTCAGTGCCAGCTGCTGAAGACCAAGTTCAGGAATTCCCATTACTGAACGTCAAGTAAGTTTTCTTCTTGTCAAGGGCGCTATTTTCCGTAAAAGTTTGATTGCGGAGTGGCCGATAGAGTTGCCAATGTCTTTAGCCAGTTCGAAGTATTTGGGATTATATAGTTGGTTGAAGTCCACCACTTGACGGGGGCCTGGTCCGAACTTGACAAGACTAGACAAGACCAAAGGACCAACCTACCAGGTCCTTCTCTTGCCGCTTCTTTCCGCTTGGGGCGGTGAAGATGTATAGCATGGAGGTCCCAGATATCCAGAGTCTTTCCAGCAGTCTTGTCTTTCTGAGAGTACGCCTTGCTTCCCTTTTGCACCCATTTGTATCACTTGTCTGGTCTTGCCTTCCTTGATCTTTAGACTCCTTAGTTATTGGTAGGGGTTCGGTCCGTTAGCTGGTATTTTTATTACACACTTCCAGGAGATGGGTTTCAGCCATGGCAGTCTGCCAGGTTGAGAGATCGAGCCCTAGGCGTCGCATAGTATTATTCTGACTGACCTGGTAGTTAGGTGTATTGGTTTAAGTGGGGGACCCTTTGCTTGGCCCTGCTTGCCCTTTGAGTTTGATCAAGTCAGTACGGGGCGGGAGCCTTCTGGTTTTTTTCCTCCCGTCGTCTTGATCCATAAATTGGAGATGAGTTGGGCGGAGGATTAGAAGACAGAACAGGACCATATTCGGCTTGGAACTCTCCCCATTCGGGACCACCCGATTCCTTCCCCGAAAGTTCCAACCATTCTCATCAACCACTCCCTTCCCTTTGTCCATTATATGGATAGGTCTAGGCACCTCCACTTGCTTAGCAAGAATTTGAGCACAAGCCTCAGTGGCAAAACACCTTACAGTGGTTGCATCTAACTGGCTCCCATTGATACTCAACTCGAACCTGGATGCATTTCTCCGCGGAGACCCACAGAGGAATGGATGAAGGAAATCCTGTCTCCGCTTCCATTTCCACACAAACTATATAAAAGCTAATCCTTTTTTTGGCATTCCTTTCGTAGTAGCTGTAGCTATTTTCCTATTAGCCAGTTAGTAGTTACTAAGGATGCAACCGATAGATAGGAGTGAGCTCTTTGCCACCCGATGCTCCCATCCGCTTTGATCCGCTGTTGTGGGAATACCTGCGGCAAGTAGCTAAGCGAATAGGGCTGTCAGTGAAGTGAAGAGGAAAGAGAGGTCTTAAATCTGACCTGTGGGATGGTAGCCTTGTCTCTAGTCTAGTTGAGTAAGGAAGTCCTCATAGCTTATAGTTTGTGAATGCTTAAATCACTCTTTTTTAATGAAAAGGGGTTGAGTTCGAGTTCCTGGGGGTCCCGTATGAAGGTAATCGGGGTTGTCAGCCAGGTTTTGACAAGATGTGGCATTCAAGTACCACAAAGATAGGGTCTTAGCTTCAATAGGGCAGGGTAATCAAAGGAAATCCTATTTTCGATATGACTAAAAGAGCCGCTATTAAAAAGAATAAAAAAGCTGCACCTAAGAAAAGCAGAGTTACTGTTATTCAGAGTCCGCCGACCCTTGAAAAAGTTAGGCTGAGCCCAAACACTATGTCGACCTCACATCCTAATCACGCTCGCTCATGCCGAGAGACCTAATAAACTGCATGTATCTAATCCCAGTGTGATCTTGAGCAGGGTCCAAAAATGCCATTTTTTTTTTCCGAAATGGCCGTTATCGCCAAGTAAAAAAACAAAGACGGCGGGGACCATAACCACGTACGTCGCCCTTAAAACTTTAAAGGCCAGCCGCCATTCGGCGGCCTTCAATGCAAGGTAGCGTTTAGACGTTCCTGGGCCACGATGTGCAGATACGTACTGAAGGTGTTCACGGACCTTTTTTTTTTTTTTTCTGGGGCACGACTTTTCTTTTGACAGCATCAGAAAACTACTCAAGCTAGGAGACGATCATAGGCGCGTAGACGTCGTCGATAAGCCAAACCTGAAATGAGAGGGAAGAGCTCAGGTAAAAAGACCCACTTATAGATTGGAGGATCGCTTGTCAACTCATTTTGAAACGACCACTGAACTATGCTATGACCCAGATTTCCCAGAATAAGAATAGAAATGAAGATCGTTTTGGAAGTAGACCCTAGTTATATGGCGCGCTAAGACCACTAGAGACTTCATAACATAAGATACCATTTGAGCTGCAGAAGGAGTCGAATTAGGATTGTCGCTTCCCGTTCTACATTCACCTTATAAACCATGAAAGCCTGAGGGTTTATCTCGGGTTGTCCCCGCCCGTTTCGACTTTGCCGTGCGATGTTCGTATGCAAGCTTCTCACGTCCAATTACCGCACAACGATGAATAGAAGGATAAAGGCACAGTGTCACACATATAGGGCTTTTATCGCTTGTTTAGTAGCTTTGCCGTCCGCCCGGAAGCTACCGGGAAAAAGGCATTAGCATTAGAAAGACCGAACATCCCATAATTCGAATCCCCGGGTAGAAGGGTTAATTGTTGACCAGGAGGAAGTAGTTGCTCATCTCAAAAAGTAGAACTTATAATTCTGGTGGTTGGTAGTAGTCGGGTAGCCTCAGAGGGTTTGGGCTAACCCTTAAAGTTCACATGTGTCCATAACGGGGTTGTTATTCAGCTTGTTCAGTTTGCTCCAGGTCGTTATGAGTAGAAAAGTGAGTTACGGCTAAAAACACAGGGAGAGTTACGAAACCTGTTGTCATGGAGGGTAGTGGGTCGACAAGTAGGAGGCGAGCGGAGTGAGGCGGCGGAAGAGTCTCGGAGGCAGCCAAGGGCCGCCCGAGTGCCAAGCCAAGAGCAGAGTAGCTAGTAGTTCTTGTTCTTGTCATTCCTATCCGGCTAGTAGGAAGCTAGTAGTCTATTAAACTAAGAGAATAGATAGAGCGTGAAGCGCACCCGCCCACTGTTTATATTTCCTTCGTATCTTACTAGCTAGGCTGTTCCTAGTAGCTAGGTATTTAGTTCTATATTCTTAGACTCATGAGACACATCTGAGGCTGGATAGGCTAGGTAGTCAAGATTGGGCTTCCTCCCCTAGGGGGCTGGATGGGCAGAATCCTCGTCCAAAGCAAAAGGAAATAGAGCCCGAGCGAGCATAACTTCTTGTAAGTGTAATTCACAAGGGTGCTTGCAGACCTTATTAGTGCGGTCGCTTTGCTTCCTCCGTCACCGAGCCGAGGCCCGACCCCCTACTATATAGGAGCCGAGCTCTGCCGTATTCTATAGAAGTGAATCCTCATCGAATCTCATGTTGGTTAGTTCCCCATATATCAACTGGAAGGCCAGACGGGAAAGGCCAACTACCGTACGCAGCTGGAAGACCAGGCAAGGGAGGAAGTGGCCAGATGAATAGGGTATTGGTTAGGACGGACACCATTGGTCAGTAACAGAACCTCTTATCTTACCTTGTATTAGAAGATGTTCGAAAGCTGGGCTTCCCCTGCACTACGTAGCCTTTTTGTTTGGACATCAAGTCTTCTACTCTCGCGCGATCTTTTTCCAGCCTAAGAATAAACCCTAGGTACACTACAAAATAAAGAAGAGGGGGACATATGCGTGCGAGTCCACAAAGGGAGGAAAGAAGAAAAGCCTTCCCTCGATCGCGGTTCGCGGATCTTCGGGCGTCTCATTATTCGCAATAATCGTTTTTGTCTTCTTTTTGTAGAAGAATGCTCTCCTCTCCTCCAGATTCAAGTGGAGGCAGCAAGACATAGGAAGTCCAGACAAGTACGTTCCTTCATTTGTGCTTACCTAAATGAATGCGCACCTTGCATTCTAATGTAGAGAAATTTGTTCATGACAAGGAGACAGATTTGAAGATGAACGTTCACCCTCAACCGAGTTCTTGCTTTTGGATTCAATCTTTGGTAAAGTGTTTGATCTCGTGGAGAGGTACGCCTCTAAAAGAAAAGAGAGTCGATCTCGAGAATAGGCTTGATGAACAAACGATACGGAATCTGAGCCTTCAAGCCAAGCCCTTTAACTTCATTCAACAAATCTGGCACGAAAAGGAAATCCTATTTCGCTAGCTTCAGGAGCTTCCTCTTAGTAAGGTTAGTTCGGCGCCTGGCCGAAGGAAGAGCCTACAGGTCTCTCGATCCAGAACAACTAGGAGGCGAGCGGCGGCCCCTTTCTCTCTCCTTTGGCACATCATCGTCTGCTACTATGGATTTAAGGGTTTTCCCCTTACTCAGAAAAGAAGAAAGAGGCATCATCAACATCTTATCATCTTATCTTGTCTTAGCGTCTTCGGTTGCTCATCTCTTAGTTACATAGATGCCCGTCTCAACACTTACTTCCTATAGGAGGGAAGATTATGAGCGAAACGAAACAAGCAACTTTTTGTGAAGCCAGTACGAGTATGGACATGGAAAGAGTAAGAGATCAAGCAAACGAAACAACGAAAAGGGAGAGAGAAGTCATTTTGACAGAACATATTAAGGTAAACAGAGAGGGATGAAATGGCTCAACGTCTTTCGATTCCAGTGAATGAAGCGAGATGCTGAACACATGCAAGTCATATGAAAAGGCGACCCCTACCGGACCGGATGATGAATGTGATGTCAAAGAGGGATAACAATGACCACTACGAACGAAGGACCACCGACAATGAGGATAAGGAAGAGGAGTAGGAGGAGCTTTCATTGAAGTAGGGAAAGAATAGAATGATGACGAGAGGGAGAATGAGACAAAGCGGGAGAGCACTTAGACATTTGACTTTGAGTATGGGGAAGTCCGCAGGGAGGAATTCTTCCGGGCGTATTACAGTCTTTCACCGAGGGGGTGGATCGAAGCGATTGCAGCGAAAAATTGACCTTAAACGAAGCACTTCGTCTATGGGCATTGTAGAAAGGATCGAATATGACCCTAATCGTTCTTCTCGGATCGCTCTAGTACGATGGATCGAGGGGGGGCTGCTACGCCGCCAGAGGAAATGCAACACGATAGAAGAGTTCGCTCCGCCGCGTAAGATCCTCGAACTTACCACGGCCACCATCTTTTTCCTTTTTGCGTTCCCGGATCAAAGAAAGGTAGCTTGCTCCCACTCTCAAGCGAAGTGCTTGCTTACGCCTTATGTAGCCTTCAAACTAGGCCTTCCTACCATCATGCCTCCTTGGTCGAAAAGCCAAGCCTGCGCAGGAAGCAAACAAACTTGCGCGAAGGACGCTTTCTTCTCTGCCCTGTCCTCTCCCTTGGTCAAGGGAGAGACTGCATCCCTTTACTTCGGAAGCTCTTTGGGTTTACCAAGGATAGCGGTAGCTGGGGCAAAGCCCGCTTTCTTCGCTCCGCGAATGATAGACGGAAAAAGGACGTTGTTTTCTCTTTGCGAGATCCGAAAGGGGAGAACGCATTGCGTTCTCTGGGCACATAGGATCAAACGTCAAGCAGCGCTTTCTTGGCAGAGTTGGAGGCAGCAAGAAACTGACGGGCTTGTTGGAGCTGCTGAGCATAACGAATCGAAGCCGAAGGCGGATCAAGGTAGCTTGCCTGCCAAGCCTATAGGCGAAGTGCCGAAGGATGGAGCGTGCAAAGTCGATCGTGCACCTGTCGTGTGACCCGTTGGTCCTAAGCAATGTCTTTCGCGAAGCGACCCACCTAGCTAAGGCTAAAATGGAACTTCGATCTGATGCGGGTATCCAATCCCGCCGCTGAGATGTCCAGCGGATTCCGGGGCCTTGACGAATAGCCGGCCACTATTGTTGTTATAAGAGCAAAAGGCCCGGGACATAGCAGGATGAACCAATATGAATGAGTGTAAGCTTCGTTGCCCGAACACGATTGGTGCTGACCACACTAGGTGCTACCGTGGTAGCAAGAGAGGCCAGGCGGTGACAATTGAGAGGTTGTCACTGAGCATTCCGTCTCACACGGGAAGAGAGGTCGGCAAGGGTCCCGAAGGATAAAGAAGGCCATACGCCCGTGTGGCTCCTCGCGGAGTATAGCTCACATCCAAACATCTGATTGGGGAACGGGGCAACGCCCATGAAGCTCCGGCGGAAGGGGAAGGCCTGCCAGGCCATATGCCCATGGGTGCAGGATTCTTCGAAAAAGCGCGGGCTGACTCGGAGACCTGGGATGGGACCTTGGCTTAGCAACGAATGAAGGGAAGCTCTAAGCCGCCGGTAGCCTTAAACTCGGCCTTCGTTAAGCTCACTAAGCCCCCTTATGAAAAAATATGAAGTAGTCGGCATTCTATAAGCGACTTGTCGAGTTTACAAAGGCTTCTGGCGCAGGAGGCCAAGCATTCTGCCAGACGTCCCGGCCTGGGAGCCCCGTTCGCCTTGACACATAGTCCTTTGTCTGAAAAAAGGAGAAAAGCAAATCTCTATAACATGTACTTTACTTTCTTTATAGTAGTCAAGGGCTTCTAATAAAATGAAGGCGATGGGAAGGCCTAGTTTGAAGGCTACACGGACGCTATACCAAGTCATGAGCGATAGCGAAGCCAAGCCTTCGCCTATAGGCGAAGTCAAGCCCGGCCTTAGACCTGATGATGGGAAAAAGTACGAAAACAAAAGTACGTTAAGGTTACGCAGTCACTTAGCCGAGGCGTCGGTTATGGAAGAACTTAGTGGGTTTTAGGTAAGTGAAAGTCAGTCACTGGCTTAGCTGTTCTACAAAGGAGAAAGGCGTCGGTACGGAGTCACGTCAGCTGTGGATATAGGCTAGGCTAAGGAACGGAGTCTGAAAGTCTTTACACTAAGTCAGAAGTCAGCGAAAGTGAGCTCGTAACTAAGAAAGCCGGTATCAGCAGAAATGAAGCCCTCTATAATGAAGTCAAGGAACGAAGTTCTCTAATAGCCCCGTTGAATAGGCAATAATGAAACATGGAGAAAAGGGCTTCGACCTTCTTAGGAAGAGCCGTACGAGGCAGCTCACGTACGGTTCGGGAGCCGAGCCACTGCACAGGGGCTTAGGTAAACACTTATATATTAGCCAGTCATCAATTGGAAGCGGGTAAGATGGTGATGAATTGCGATTGGTCCAAACCTTATAAAAGCGGCTTCTTGCGACCTGCCCAGAATGCCCATACATACCTTCGGTGCCAAGACCTTGTTCGCACAGCGAATAAAGGTTGGGTTGAAGGGGGCAGTCAGCTGGCTGCTTCTTGGCCACGCCCCCCTGCTTATAGATACGAGAGACTTGATCTAAATTATAAAGTAGGAAATTGCATACCATTAGCTGATATACGTATGGGAACATGGGTACATGATATTGAATGTCATCCAGGTCAAGGCGCAAAGCTGGCTCGAGCCGCAGGAACTTATGCTAAAATAATTAAGGAGCCAGCCTCACAATGTCTTGTGCGGCTACCTTCGGGTGTTGAAAAAGTCATAGATTCCCGATGCCGAGCTACTATTGGTATAGTTTCCAATCCCAACCATGGTGCACGTAAGCTTAGAAAAGCAGGACAAAGCCGGTGGTTAGGCAGACGCCCCATTGTTCGTGGTGTTGCAATGAATCCAGTGGATCATCCTCATGGAGGAGGTGAGGGGCGCACGAAAGGAGGTAGACCCTCGGTATCACCTTGGGGGAAGCCCACCAAAGCAGGATTTCGGGCAGTTGTGGGGGTGGGGAAAGGTAGAATTTAGTTAATGCCACGACGATCTATATGGAAGGGCAGTTTTGTTGATGCTTTCCTGTTTAGAATGAAAAAGAACAGATCAAGTCTTTTGAGCAGGAAAATTTGGTCACGTAGATCTTCTATTTCGCCGGAATTCGTTGATTGCTCCGTGCTCATTTACAATGGAAAAACTCCTCTTCGTTGTAAGATTACTGAAGGAAAGGTTGGTCATAAATTTGGCGAGTTTGCTTATACACGGAGACGAAGACCCTCGAGAACAAATAAAGGAAAGGTAAGAAAAGGTAAAAAGTAAGTCAAGTCTATAAGTATGGCACGAAAAGGAAATCCGATTTCGGTCAGACTTGATCTGAATCGTAGTTCAGATCCAAGTCGGTTCAGCGAGGGCGACCGCGAAAGTCACCGAATGGGTCCGGTCCGTTTTTTCCTGATCTTTTTCCATATAAAAATAAAGTGGGAGGACGTTGGTCCGGGACGGACACGACTTCTTCTAACGCTAGAAGACCACAGGAAGACACCCGGGACCTGAGCATGTCGTGAAAGAGGCACACGAGGCGGGCGTGCTTCGACCGTGTCTCCGGGGCACAGTTGAATGTAGATATCATGAACGCGAGGTGCTGGATACCAGGCCGAGAAACCCGGGCAAGCACTTTTCCCTAATGTGCCGATCGCTAGCGCATCCAGGGCCCCGGCGCCCAGCTCCGCTGGAGAGGCCGTCACTGATCTGAGAAGTGCGTCTTCGGTTCGGATAGACTGATTCTGCGCCCCTAAATAAAAAAAAAGTGCTCAGTTTCATTTCAGATCAGTGAATAAACCGAAAGACGAGACGTTTCTCGCTCGGCGCCGCACTATGCCCCGCTTCAACAAATGAGAGTTTTCGGTGGAACCGGTGAACCACGTGAGCTGGTTAGAGTTAGATGCGTGGGACAGAGGGCTCGTAGTACCTTATAGCGCAGGCAGTGGAAGGGAAGGAGCCTACCCCCTTCTTTCTTTTGGATTCTGTGAAAAAAAAAAAAAAGAGATTGGACTCTCGGATGAGACTAAGCAGCTACCGTTCCGACGCGCCCCTGACCCCATCTTGATTAAGACCGAAAACCCTCTCTAAAGTGTTTCAGCTGTCATTTAAATCATAGAATCCAAATCCGGATATAGATGTCAGTAAAGAGAGTTGTAGATTCGTAGAAGAGGACCAGACGCGCGCTACAAAACGCAGCCAGCCAGTTCTTTTTAGTGGAAAGAAGAGAGTGAGAGTGTCCGGGGCCCCCGTTTGGCGCGACCCTAGTGGACTTGGCTCCTTTCTCAAACCAGAACAAGAACGTTAGGGAAGGGAAGACCACCTGAGGGAACTGAACGAACGTTAGCGGCCTAAGCCTATCACGAGCAGCGTCGCTGCCGGGGCAGGGGCAAGGGATCAAGCGCTTTTTGTCCCCCGGGATCAACCACAGGGTTGGGTTTGAGAGCCGTGTGATGGGTGACTATCCAGCACGGTTCGGAGAGCACTTGTATGTAGATGTAGTCTGCGCTGGTGAATGGAAGCCCCGCCCCCGCCGCAAAAAAGAAGCGGCTCTTCCCACGGCTCCGTAACCATTGACTCTATTTATTATTATGGTAAATCAGTGTATCAAGATGTCAATCTGAGATCTTATTTCGGTTCGATACGTCCACCTACGATACTCACCTTTGGCTTTCGTCTCGGTAGGTGTATTATTCTACATTTTCCCAAAAGGACATTAATTCATTTATTTCTTCCCCGTCGACCACTACGACTGAAACGACGCGACAAATCAAGACCCGGAAAGGAGAAGGGCCGGTGGTGGACATTTGGGAAAGTAGGGCCGATCGGGTGTCTTCATTCAAGTGAGGGTAAAGAAGAAGAACGAAACGAAGTGAGAGGCCGGGGGGCAGGGAAAAGAGTCGAGTCGATCAGGCTCGACGACCGGGAGAAGCAAAACGAGATAAGGATTTGGCCGAAAAAGATGCAAGGCTATGGATACCATGACCGATCACCGTCGAGAAAGAAGAATTTATCTAAATCACTTCGGGTCAGCGGGGCCTTCAAGCATCCGAAATACACCGGGGTTGACATAGCGTTCCTGATAGCCTCCAGAAAAACGAAGTTATTCAAGTTCTTTTTACCAAAGAAGTCCCGCTCTGACGGCCCGACGAGTCATCTACTAAAAAGGACCCTCCCCGCTGTGCGCCCCTCCTTTAATTATTTGGTCATGCAATACTTATTGAATACAAAGAACAAAATGCGTTTCGACCCCGTCGTAGTTCTCAATCATTTAGTGGCACCGGGCGTGGCTGAACCATCTACGATGGGGGGAAGCTTAGATAAGAGAATACGCTCTCGCATCGCTTTTTTTGTAGAAAGCTCGACCCGCGAGACAAATTGTTTTTCCCAAGCCAAAAAGAGGTTGATCCGCTTCATTCGCTTGGCGAATGATCTTCGCTTCGCGGGAACAACAAAAACCACCATCTCGCTCTTTCCTTTCTTCGGTGCTACCTTTTTCTTTCCAAGGGATGGGGTTGGGGTTAACCTCTTTTTTGAGTATGCCCGGGAACAACTTATAGGTCAATTAAGGATAAAATGTTGGAACCTCATGGGTAAGGATAAGGTAATGGAATTGATAGATAAATTCATAGACCTAGGTGGGATAAGGGAATTGATAAAGGGAATAGAGATTATGATAGAGATCATACTGAGAAACATAAGAATTCCGTACGGGTACAACTCTTATTTGAACGAAGTGCACAAAATGCGATCTTTTTTGTCTAATAGAACAAACACCTCCTTCGGACCCTTAATTGAGTCGGTCAAGATAAAATCTGTTTATCAAAGTGCTTCTCTGATTGCTCAAGACATCTCTTTTCAACCGAGGAATAATAAAAGATCATTTCATTCCATTTTTAGTCAAATAGTGAAAGATATTCCTTTCATAATGCCAAAAGGGGTTCCGGGGATACGTATTTGTTGTTCAGGTCGATTAGGAGGTGCGGAAATAGCTAGAACAGAATGCGGAAAGTTTGGAAAAACATCTCGTAATGTATTTAACCATAAAATCGATTATGCTCCTGCGGAAGTCTCTACTCGTTACGGAATTTCAGGTGTCAAAGTGCGGATCTCATATACTCAAAATCAGAGGGGACGTGCTATATCCGAAACGTACGAAATATAGTAAATCTAGTAAAGGCAGATGTAGTAGGGGTCGCGAACCGGACGGTACACAACTTGGTTTTGGAAGATATGGCACCAAAAGTTGTAGGGCTGGTCGTCTTTCATATCGAGCCATTGAAGCAGCGCGTCGGGCTACAATCGGACACTTCCATCGTGCAATGAGCGGACAATTCCGAAGAAATGGTAAGATATGGGTAAGAGTTCTCGCTGATCTTCCTATTACGGGGAAACCTACAGAAGTGAGAATGGGAAGAGGAAAAGGAAATCCTACGGGTTGGATTGCTCGTGTGTCCACGGGACAAATCCCATTTGAAATGGATGGTGTGAGTTTGTCAAATGCTCGACAAGCCGCTACATTAGCGGCGCATAAACCATGTTCGTCAACCAAGTTTCTTCAGTGGTCGTAACGTAATTGGTTAGTGGGGGCCGGGACTCTAATTTGGTGAAGTGTTTGTTCCTGAACGACGGAAGTGGAAAGACAACTCGAGGCCTTTTTTTCTTTTTCATCGCCGAAATTGTAGGACTCACCTTCTTGTTCCAGGCGTACGACCACGTGACGGTGTCACTTTTCCGGCCCGGTAAAGTGACATAAGTAAGAATAAGAAAGAGAAGAGATAAGATTAAGGGTCCGAAGGACGGGTATTTGTTCCATTTTTGAAACAGGAGTCGTTTTGTCTTTTTCTGTCTTCTTCCCTTGATCCAGGTGAACATACCAATACAACGTATTCGCGAGCGCACCTAACGATGACTTTCGTCAGTAGTTTGAACCTGGACTAGAAACCCCTACAGTGTAAGCCGTGAGTACTGCAAAGCAAAGGGACTCTGCAGGGATAGAAGTTGCTCCTCTCGGACCTGACCAATCCGAAAGACACATCTGCGTGGCGACTCCACTGGGGAGAGTTGAAGTCTGTGGCTTATCTCAACTGGCTGGCCCACTAGGAATAACCCACTCTGTGGACTAAATCATCAACTGGCGACCTAGCTTCTTGACCTTTTTTTAGTCTAATAGTTTCCGGTCTTACAGTCAACTTCTACGAACCCAAGCATCTATACTGAGACTGGCACTGACTGTAACGATTCAGACCTTAGCCTAAGTACAAGAGAGGCGCTGTCTAAGTACCAACCAAAGCCACGGATCCTCTTAGGAAGATAACCATCAGATGAACTCCTCCGAAACGCTCCGCCACCCCAATCCTTCCATGCATCGCGGACAGGTGGGAGCGGCTAGATATAGCTTACAGTAAACTTTCAGTGATCAGATTAGGCACTTCAATGCAGGTAGATGCATTTGACCGACCGCGAGGACTATGTTGAGTGGTATGCGTCAGTGTCCACAGTAAGAAAAACCTCCTTTCATTCTTGTGTTTCCATTGCTCGATCGACTCGATTTCAAGGCCATGCTCCGCCCAGTATGGCGAATAGAGGTTAAAGGCCTCCGGAGTTTTTTTGATAGATTTTAAGACTGGATGCACTGTGTCCAATATCATTCGGGGTGGAATTGACTTCGTTTTGGCAATTGGATATGTGGATTTATCGAATCCCCCACCGCCTCAGTTGACTTAACTGCTTGAGCTGCCCGATCAATTCATCAATACGGGGAAGTGGGAAGAGGTGGCCTTGTGTTCCAGCCATCGCCAGGGTCTAACAGCAGAAGGGACAAATGATCGGGAATATTATTGAGGAGAGCGAGAAAGGCACAGAGGGGTCAAGATCTCTATAGACTTCCCAGGGAGGTGGGGCAGTGGTCGAGTGTTCCATCACTTGTCCCCCCTTGTATTCCTCTCTCGGGTGTTCGGTTCGGTTGCTTGTCTTTCTATCAATGCATCTACAGCCGTTCGGAGCAGAGGTTCACCCCCGCTTATTAGAGATGGTATCCACGATTCAAGGGTTGCCCAGGGTCTGTAACGCTCATACATATTAACAACCTGTCCTGAAACACCTGTCAAAGTCTGCTGGGAATGTCGAAGTCTATTTTCTTATTTATGTATGAAGTCTCCTACTGGCTTGCTTGGCATCCTGCCTTGCCATCTCTCTTGGTCCTGCCGAGGGGAAGAGAAGAGATTGGGCGGTAGCAGGCTGGTCCGGGATGGGGACCGGAAATCGACGTGAAAGGGGGAAGCCAGAGACGACGGCCTACAGCCTCCGCAACGAACGAACGAATAGGGGTAAGAGGGTGGGGGCCACTCGGATCGGATTAAAGGACTGGTGCGATGCAAAAGGAGATGGATCGGTCGAGAGCTTGGATCCAGGTCATTGCTCCGCTCGTTCGTACTCCTTGATGGATAGAAATAAATCGGAACTAACGCTGCAACTCCCAGGCACGAGGGACGATCAATCAAGAAATCCGACGAGAGAACCGGCCTTCCTTGCTTACTCCACTTCCGGCAGCGCCTTATATCGTATCTCCCGAAAAGCCCTGGAAGGGGATTTATAAACATCCCAGAATTACTTTATATTTATAAATGAATTGATAAAAGAAAAAAGCGGGGTTGATTTATCAAGTCAACATTGAAGGGCACCCAACCACGACACTCAAGGTTCCTTCCTAAGGAACGTATTCGAAGGGGGACTATTCCAATCGAAACTCCTATCCGGTTCACAGATATAGGCTATAAGCGTGAGCCGTCTAAAGAAAGGCTTATATTTGAGTATTAGATACCGGGGCCGTATAGAGAGAGGAGTATGAAAGGCACACCTTAGTTAGAGGCTTGTTTGTATTTGGGTTTTAGGCGTTAGAGGCCCTATTCCTCTCCTCAGGGGTAGGGCTCTTCACGTCGAATTGATTGATCAATGAAACTTCTTACCCCCCACCACTGGCATCCGAATGAGCATCCGGGGAAGCTAGTAAACCGCCAAAACCACCATTTCTATCTCCTAATGAAACCGATCCCGCCTTTCCTGCCGAACGACCATGATTTGACCGATTGAAAGCTCTGAACCCGCTGATTACGGAATAGATGGTTCGACCACGCTCCCTACGATGCGACTAGTCCTTCTTCTAAGAATCACCCTTCAGCGGAGGGGGGTAGACTTGGAGTACGTTCTCAAGCATTATTCGGAGTGGATTCTCTATGGACTCGGGCTTGGGCATCCTCCAATGGGAGGGATTCTCGCTTCCGACCGAAAGAGAACGTTCTCGTCACTGCTCCTCCTATAGAGAACATCATTAAGCAAACAGTAATTATGGATTACTTTTTATGGCATTTCTCGGAGCTTAGTAAGGGGGCTGTTCCGCTAGGAGTCGGGCAGAGGAAGCATCAAATGGGTAAACTCCACTCTCTATTTACGCGCACTCGGAAGCCTTTCGATCTAATTAAACAAATAACCAACTCGACGAGATGGGTCTCAAGCTAGCTCTTCCGACCAACACTTCAAATGCGTTTAAAAGAAAAGACGGGGAAACCCGCGAGCAACTAGATTATATAACTCCAGGAAGTTACCCTATCGCTGCTTCCACTGCCAAACGAATGAATGCGCTGCTCTCACTCCGAAAAATGCCTCATAACAGCTTCTTTTACGACAGGTCACAAAAAAATGTCGTATAATACATATAGGGGGAGCCCACTAACCGACCCAAGCTTGCCTACTGAACCCTCCTTCACTCACTCCTTCCTTCGCTCGCTTGTTCCCTCGGAAGTTTCCTTCGGTAAGTCGCTCACTCAGTAAGAAAGAATAGTAAGGAGAAGGTTAGAGTTGGGATCTTAGAATGCTGCCTTTCGCTCAACTTTCCCTCGTCTCAGTAAGTCTGTTCTAGGCACTCTTTCCTACTGGTGCATCTGGCTCTCGATCGAATGCGACTGCACCTATCCCTGCTTTTTTTAAAAAAGTACCCACTAATTATTGAGTGGGTACTTTTTTCTTCGGTGCTTATACTGCCACTCTCGCCTACTTTATTAGTAAAAACTTCTCTGTCTTAACTCGTGGACCTATCTATCCTATTCTTTTGAAGAGATAGGGGCTACATTTGGTATTCCCGCGGATTGCTCATCTTTCTTGACCCCAATTACCGGTTTTTGCTTTGTTTCCGCCCTTCCTTCATCTTGCCCTTCCAGTACTAATCAGGGGAAGAAGACCCTTCGACCTGAGAGGAGCCTGCCGTGCTCTTGCCCGAGGTCTATTCTTTTGTGTTGCCTCTGCTTTCGAAGCATCTGATGGATGCTTTCAGCTGACGAAGGTAAATAGCTCAGTTGACTACGGATTCTCTGAGAAAAGATGTCCACTTGCTTGATAGCCGATCTTTTTTTATTAGTAAGAAAGCGAGCACCCGCTTGAAAGGAATTTGCGGTATTAATTCCTTAGGAGGGGCTTCTCAAAGGCAGCAGGTGGCAGCAAAGGATCACTTTGAGAGGGAACCGAATGCGCAAGAAGTTGCCTTTGCGAACACGCTTTTCAAAGTCTTGGATGGGGCTAAGGTTAGTTGAAAGTCCGGTTCCAAGAACAGAGACTACTCTGCAGGTTTGAATCCTGCTCTCAACGGATACTAGTTCCCAAGATTCTGACTCCTCCCCTTCAATGGGAGACCCCGCTCCAAGAAAAGACCGATAAACTTCCAATTCGATCCTAACCAGCTTTATGATCTTGACTCAGAAGCAAGGGATCCATACATAAACCTTCTTTTAGAGTCTAGTCTTTCAACGTTCCGCAAGAAAGGTGGCTTTAAAGAGCGTCGGTCATGGGATGAATATAGCTCTCCTAGGTCTGTGTGTTGGCTTAGTAGCTTATCTCCTCCAACCGGGCAACCACCTAGGGATAAAAGTTGTAGCGGGTGAGTGCCCGCCATTATGGCCGTGCTTCTGGCATGAGTGGAGTGAGGGGCCTAGCTCTCATCCGAAGGAGATGCTATGCCTGAGCAAGTTAGCTACTCAAATGTCGACTCCTTACCATCTTTATTATCTTGATCAATAAATGACATAAATAAATAAGTCTCTGGCACGGATAAGAGGATATTCAAAGAAAGGTGGTCATAGAGCGAAGGAGGCCGTAGACCGGGAGACGATCGCCGGGAAGCCCCTTCGGGTACTATTGATCCATTTTACACTAATTACTCATACCTCTAAGCCAACCAGGAAAAGACTAAGCAACAGGAGCATAGGCGGTTCGCGGTCCGAAAAAGCTGTTTGTAAGCAGTAGCTAGCCCAGTTAAAGGTAGAGGGCTGCACTCCGACTGCCGAGGGTGAGAAGCAGCTAAGCGAACTCAACTGCCAAGGGGTTGTAATCAAGAAATCGTAATATAGCGGCTAGGTTATTCGAGCGGAGCCGAACTCATACTACAGCTCCAACTCATATGGGAACTACGCTCTTTTCTGCCAATTGGATAAGTAAGATAAGCTTGATGTAGACTGCCGGCGGGAACCTTTAAAAGTCTGTAAGGGTAAATCGACGTTTGAACCTCTGCACCGCAGGTCATTCTATATCTCGGGCATGCCAAAATGGATTTGACATGGCCGTAGAATTTACTTTGCTGGGGTCTTTCTCGGCCTCGGATAGGCCCTTATAAGAGAGGGTCTCCCGTCCTGTAGCTCGACTTTGTATATAAAATATAGCAAGCAAAGATGAGACGATCACATTCGATAGCACCGATCAGAGGAACGAAAGCAGGAACCTGAGATTTAACGAGGGGTAGCGACTTAATTAAATGGTCAAGTCACGAGCCTTAAATAAAATAGACCTTTCCGTCTAGCTACTGACCAAGAGAGGAAGCGAAGTGAACTCGTCGAATGAAAGATAAATTTTTACGTATTTAATTGCCAAGGAAAAACGAAGTGAACCCGAGATCTGGAGGTGAAGCGAACTTACTTGTTATCATAAATATAAGGAGAGGGGTTAGGCCGTCCGAATAAACCCTTTGAACTCAGTCTATTTTGCGGAATTGGGAATTGGTACTCTATCTAATATAGCAATTTTCGTCCAAAGCCAGGGAAGAAGCAAGATAAATAGGCAAAGCAACCCTCCCCCCTTCGGATCATGAACTTCTTCTTTTTGCTTGCTAACCACTTTATGGACTTGGGCGTACCCGAATCGATCGATAGGCTCCTAGCTCCGTTTACCAATCTTATGTAACACAATCTTTTATATATATATATATATAAATAGAATGCCATAAAATGAAATCAAGTGAACAACAGCTGGGCTGTCAACCTACATAAGTTCGGGAAGCTCCATCAAAAGAGTTACTGCGCGAAATGTAAGAGCTAGAGCCGAAAGACTTGACTCTGGCGATTGCCTCATCCGACCGGGCTAGCGGGAAGTCTTCAACGGCTTACCGGGCTGATCGCGAGGGAATGAAGAAAGAAACTGCCTTCGCAAGACACGTTTCCTATCCCACCCTGCGGGGCGGGGTCGTCATTTTATATGGAAAGAGGCCCGTAGTTTTTACTGTTGAAGTTGTCGTTAAATAGGCCACTTACAAATCAGCACGTGCACGAGACAGCTAGGGAAGTTTCATATATACGTACTCGAGCAAGTCAAATAAAAAGAGAGAGAGGGTTCGGCTTCACTACTTAATAAGCGCATATCCGAAAACGAAGAGTAGGCGCTAGAAGCCTGGGTTCCATCCCTAATCTACTCTTAAAAATAGATGTGATCTTCCTCTCTCTTGTTTAGCCACTCCACGAATTGAGTTTGTTAAGGAGATCCACGGTAACCAGACTTCTTCGTCACTTACAAACACACATCATATGGCTACGCCCCGGACGACGGGGGCTGGCACTAAGCGCGCAGAAGCACAAAATAAAAGTACAAGAGTACAAGAAAGAATTCTACTGTTGGCAGGATGGCCCCTGCCATCAATCACCGAAAGCCAGATAACCTCTTTATCTTGATGCGAACTCGGGGTGTGAAATCTTTGTCCTAACTTACTTCTTTCAGGTTAGATCTATCTACAACTGCCAGGTAAATATCCCCCACCCCAAAACTAGTGCTTGACTCTCCCCCGCGCCCTATCCAATGAATAACGAGAAGGCCGGCCTATCGATGACCGAGCCCCCATCTGAAACTACTCCTGACCGAACCCAAGGAGCCAAAGTGAGTCTAACAAAGAGTTATCTTTGAACGCTACTACGCATACATTCTTACGAATAGAAGATTGGTTTGGGTATAGCAGGACTTGAACCTGCGACCATTAGGTTAAAAGCCCAATGCTCTACCAACTGAGCTATACACCCGATTTTACAATCAGGGTTGGTGCGTAGGGCGGCCAGGCCCCCTCTCATCATATCATATCACAGAGGCGCGGCTCCATATGGGGCTCGTACTGCCAAGTCTAGGAGTCCTTTCTACTCATTGAAGATTCTATCTATCTACAAAGGTCAACGAGGAAGACTACAGTAGCTCTCACTGAAACTATCTACGAAAAAAGGTCGTCTTTCTTTCCGGTGGGTTCGCCCGAAAGGAGCATAACTATATGGACGTTGTTCCGGTTGAGCACTCTCTTTATCTTTGTCCAATTCCGTCTGACCAACCCGCGAAGGGTTGTCTGGACCAGGTACGAATAATGATAAATCTATGCCCTCTTCCATTCTCAGGCACGGAAGTTGCTGGCCAGCGTCCGCTCAACTCTTCGAGCGCAGTGGTGGTTGGTTCCGATTCGACGGCGGGTAGAATGCCTGGTCGAAGGTCCAGTACAGTAGGTGGTAGGTCGCAGGCTTGTTCGCTTTGGCTCCTGAGCGAGAACGAGAAAGAGGCAGATGATCGGTCTGCTACGCTTTCAGCGCCTTGACTTGGCAGATTCATCCAATTGAACCCACACTCAAAGGTTTTAGGAACAAACCGTCTCTGGTTTAGTAAGACGAGACTAGTAATTTTAGACACTTTAACACATAACAAGAGACAGAAGTGCCTTATATACTAAATCTTGTTCTTTTATTATACTTACTTCAAGAACGGAAGTGTTTTATATACATAGTTGTTGTTCTTGTTCTATATCTATATAGTATGGCGTTAGCCTAAGAATGCAATTAGTGTCACTTAATATAGAGTCAAAGACAAAGAACAGTCTGGATATATGTCACTTCCGTGTCTTCTTATGAGTTTAAAAGGTCACTTCGCTTGTGTAAGAGAAAACAAGAGTCTGTATATATAAGAGACACTTTTTTTCTTGAAGTAGGATGCATCATCCCCTTTCTGACGAGCGGGACAGTGAAGCGAAGCTCCTTTCATTAGTAGAATCGTTACCGACCCATGTGGCTAGGCAGCGGCAGAGAGTGCGTGAGCATAAAAAGAGCGTCTTTCATGAGGTCGGGGGCAGCTGGGATAGCTACTGTGACTCATACGCATAGGCTGAAAATACTTTAATTATGTATATAAACTATATTCTAAATTTACCACAAACCCGTGTCTATATGATGAATATAATGAAAGGGAAAAGCTCGCCACTGAACCAAAAGTGGTGATTAAGTTCGACCCGGGAAAGTGACCACGCAGGACAACAGGTTAAGGTTCTGATCTCTATCGTTAGGTGCTCTTTTCTCTCTTCTAGAATGAACCCGAATAGCTCAGTCAAAGGGGCGGAAGCAAAAGCTGATACAAGGAAGATAGATAAGATCCTCCGGCTCAGCAAGAGAAAGTCAAGGTTCTCCCCCGTGGATTGACATGATAGCTACTGGCGAAAGGCTAAACTCTTAAACCAGTCTCTTTAAGTTGAATTTGTTTTTATTCAGAGTCAGCGGGATGAAGTTTGTCTCCAGTTAACTATAAGGGCATTGCTCCGAATGGGTCTCTATAGAATCTAGTCGCCCGAAAGTGGCTTATGTCTAAGGCTAGCCACGGGCTAACGACCAACTGACCGATCCCTCACATCCTTCTACAGAGTCTTTCCCGCTGCCTTTCATTCATCGAAAAAAATGTCGTACTTAAGCATCTTATTTCGATACGTTCACCTGCGAATTAGGGATATTCACTACGAGACATTAGGCTTCCCCCCTCTAAATTCGACTATCAAAAAGAAATGCGATAGCCAAAACTACTCTTTGTTCGGAGAATCCCACGGATCTGAGTCAACTGGGCCAACCTGGGCCGGTATGCAGAAGATGTGGCCATCACAACAAGATAAGATGCTTCTTTTCTTTTTTACTATTATTCCCTCACCTTTCGTTGGTATTGATACAGACTTGTAATAATAATTGAATAGGAGCTACCAAGTCACTCTACTTACTTTAACCTAAGATACTTTAGGCAGCGCTAAAAGCTTTTTATAAAACGGTTAGGACATCCTTCACTTCACAGTACCCGAGAAAAAGAAACTAGCAATTCAAAGCCTTTGGCTGCCTCCTTGTGGATTACTTTTCTTAAAAAAAAAAAAAAAAGAGAGGTAGTATCGTAGGGGGAAGAAATAAATAGCAACAAAGTAACAAATACTAGATCAACTGAGGTAACACCCATAATAAGCAGCCTTCATAAGGCTGCTGAGGGTTCAGCATGAGAATTCTACCATATTTGAGAATCTGTACTACCTCCTTTTTCAACCACTGGAGTTACAGCTACGCCGTATTAAAATCTGCTTAGCTGGACTACCACTCTTCTTCTAGGGGACTGCAAGCAATGCAATGTCTTTTCAGACGCTTCGCCTTTCTTGCGACGGTTACAGAAATCATTTAACTTTTCTTATTAGACTTATTTGCCCGAGGTATTCTCCTCCCCTATTTGAGTATTGGGTCAGTACCAAATATAAAATGAAAGGGTATCTCTCTTGGTCTTTCCTTTACGGCGTGAGCATTTGAACGCTTAGTGGCCCTATTTATCTAAAGCACTGGGCTATGAATTTCCCCACTAAAGTTCTTTTGCTTATGACAATGGGCATTAAAGACCATAGAAGACCACGGAAGCCATTACTCTGGACGGACATTGAGACATAGCCTTTGCAAGGGGCAGCAGACTTGTTTCATTTCAACTGAGGTTTCCCAACTATAAAGTACCATAAGCATAAAGGAAGAAAGAAACCAACTAATACGAAAGCTCCGCTCTAATCCCAAGGTTTTCGATACCAGGTGACTGAAATGAACAACCCGCGAAAAGAGAGAGGCAAAGAAGCATTGCTTCGCTGCCTTTGATCCAAATCTATGTAATTTCAAACGCTCACTTTTGGCACCTAACGCATGAAAATAAATACCTGAAAGCGGGCAAGAGCATATGCTGCTAGCCCAGACCCTCTAATTCAGTAGACTCTTCGTAGCTTAATGCACCAAGAATCAAGTGAGGAAGGCCAACCCCTTCTTTCTTTGGCAAGTTATTCGCCATCAACAAGAAGCAACGAGTCAAGGCCAATAAAGTACTCCAACCGTGACTCCCCTCTTCTCTTTACATAATCGGCTGAGTCTTCTTGCCTTCTGTCTGGGATTTTTTCGTACGTTCCAGGTCAGCAATGGTGGTCAAAAGGATGTATGACTGCGAACGACAAACTCAATAACCGTAGTACGACTTGTTCCGTTCGTTGTGGATGGAGAATCATTAGTCAAGTAAGTACCGAAGCGAGTTGCTGATCCAAATCTTGGTGGTCGTATACATATATATCGATCCAGTCAAGTTCTTGAGTTGTTGAATCAATCTACTATACTGTCTTCATTTTTATTGTCTCCTATCTCTTTATTAGGTTGTTCCTGTCTTTTGAGCAGGATTTCAATATCCTCGGTTCCCCAGGCTCTGGGTTGCTACCTAATTTAAGAATCCACTTTACCGGATGAAAGCCATACCAGAGAAATTTTTTCAAGTCGGAACAAGTTGGATAGCTGACATAAAGGTGTCAAATCTGAGCTTCCCAAAGGTCAACTTTCCATTGATCTAGCTTCACTACTTCCAGTAGCGACCCACTAAAGTAGCTGCATCTTCGAATGTATGTAATAAGAGCTGTAAGCCTCGAAGCACAATTCTCCAGAGGCCAACTTACATGTGACCAATCGAAGTAGACTTTATGAATGAGTTTGACTTGCTCTAAAAAGTAGGCTAAAATATGGTAATGGAAATGCTAATGCCTTTGACTTCAGTTCTTCATCCCGAAACAAGGTCGAAGAAGGGCTTTCTGCTCCCTAGGTCAATGTGTGATACCCAAGGTAAGGCTGTTACGCCTATTAATTAAAATGATTCCATAGCAATAGTCTATTCCAATGCCGATATGGTTCCAAAGTCTAAGTCCAGTTCTACCCAAGTGCTCTTTCTGCTCTACAAAGAACGAAGGGGGATTCCAACTTGACTTGCTGACTTGTTAAGAGTGAGTAGATGCAGGTACGAAGAAGTTCCCTCCCTTTTTCATTCGAGTAGTTGAAGAAGTTCTGGAATACTGGAACGGACCAGAACGCTAAAGCACTTCTGTCTTTCTATATTAAAGATAGAATTCCAAAGCGGATTCGAACAAGAGTGTGCTTCCCTGATCCAAGAGGGATTTCAATAACGTGCGTGCCAAATAAGGCATTGACGAAGCCTGTGTGGCAGTGACCTGGTTAACTGTGGAGTTTCCTTGAAGGGTGAATAAGGCAGAAGCCTAGTTTCGCTGATCTACTCCCTCCCTCACCGGTCGCCTCTCCTTTCAGTCGAGCAATTTTAGAACCTGAAGACTGCGGGTTCGAATCCTGTCCCCGCTTCGCTTATTGAATCGCTTTTTTCTCTTTATATATATAATATCATAAAAGTGAGGAGACTGCGAGAGGGCGTGTGAGCGGAAAGGTTGTTATCCCAAAGTGGCAATGATAGCTCAGTAGAGATTCGTTCACCTTCGTACGTCTCTCTCATTCTCCGACTGCAATCCATCCGAAAAGGTCGACACCCAGGCTCGGATCTGTTGGCTCTAGTAGGATTTATTTCAGTCTCTGTGTCGATGGAGCTTCGCTAGGGCTGGCTTAGTAGTCAAAGTAGGGTAGAGAAATTGGAGTAGAAGACAACATATCGCTTCCTAGGGTATAAACCGTGTTAGGAGATGAACAACTTGTGAATAAGGGACGAAGTGGCTCGACCGGTGCTTCTTTCTTGAGCAAAAGTAAACTACGCGAAAAGGCGCTTTCTATATTGGTAAGCTTAAAAAGTGAAGGAGATGAGCTTGAATTTATTTCGTCGACTTGTTTAGGAAACAACGGAGTTAGGGAACATAGGGAAAAGAAGCGAGCTTTCAAACCACTGGAGGAGGAGATGAGCATGCGAGTCGAGTGCAAATCAGGATCAGGAGTTTACGCAGCTCGACTAATAGAAATAGAACATAATACCAAACTCAAATTAAAGAGACTACAGTCAACAAGGGAATACCAAACCCTATCTGCTTTTGTGAAAGATAAATTCTTCATGTCGCGGCTTCCTTGGCAGTCGAGTAAGCCGAGCTAGCTCAGAGCACCTAATGACGACTGGAAAGCCTTTGGTATCACAACTCCCTCTTCCGTGGTTGATTCTCTTCCTGATCCCGATTCGTATGACTTTCTCCTATCCTGATTAGCTAGCTCAGCCCTTCCAGTCGAATAGGAGTTAGGGCCTGTTCAACAAGTTTTCGCCCTATTTACCAACTCAGAAGTTGGGCTTATCTCCCTACGATCTTGTCGCATAAGTAGCGACCGATCCATTTCGTCGTGTTGGGTTCTACCTTTTGATGAGCAACGGGTTTGTTGGGTTTTTATGGAAATATTGGAGAAGAGGATGGGTGCAACATATTAACAGATTCTGGTAAGTCAGGTTTAGGAGCAGGCTCATCAAATGGCACTCACTTGAGAGGTGGTAGCATCTTTCCAACTGGGAATCGATTTGATACCGGACCTCTTTCCTATTTCTTAGGATCTGTTTTAGAATTTGTGGCACCATAGATCCTGCCGTCTTCCATCTCCTGGTCTCGCTAGTCAACTAAGTGGTTAGAATACTGGTTTGGAACGATTGGACCATCTTTCCGTCGAGCAGCTCTCATACTTATATATCCCTAGTTGGGATTTGTTATTTTTTCGTGGTCGTAACAATCAGTAATAAACCCGAAAGCTACTAAGAACCTAACCAGAACATAGATCCGAGGTTCCGAAGGAATGGACTTATTTATTCTATTCCTTGGGCTGTTGAACATAATTAAACCACACTAGGCAATTCAATTATGGTTCCCCGTTCGTATGACTCATCTCCTACCGTTGTCATTGGCATTGGTTGAGTCACGTCACTTCGTTTCCATATTGTAGTTAGGTTATTGTATTCTTTTCTCTCTTTCGACTAGGGGATGCAGACTTTTCTCTTAGGTTCCACAATGGCAGTTCGGCAACTTGTCTTGCTCTCGCACAGCAAGAGAATCTATTTTTTCGAAGCCCCTGACGGAACTACATGAGACTCCAGTGCGGAACTACTCCTTCCAATGGCTTGCCTCGTGACCCGGAAGGGAGTATGAGTCGGCAAAGAACCCATTTGATCCAATGAACGGGGTTTAAGACACGACTTTAGAATCAGATGCGCTCGCCCTGCGAGAAAGGCACTGCCCCTGCCAACCAAGTAAAAGAAAGAAGCTCACAACAAAGTACAAAGAAGCCTATTCCAACCGATGTCTTAGAATAGGGAAGACCCAGTGAAAGAGCTGCTTTAGATAGGAGGAGGTCTAATCCCGCTTTTTCAGCTCCCTCTACTATAAGATAGCAAAATAATGGACTTTCGCTCTAGCAACCACCAGTAGGTTCTTGATCTAGTCACTTGCCATCAGCATCCACACCCCGATCATAGCACTTTGTCCTGTGCAATGTGTTTCCATGGATTCCCTGTCCGCTATTGCTACGTAGTTTCCTATTAACTAATAAAAATAATAATAAGGGGGCCTTGATCTCCAACAGATAGATGGGAGGCAAGGGCTCTCGTACTTCCGCTTTAGCCCTAATCAAATACTAGACTAGGGGTTTAGTTTCTATTCAAAGGTTAAGAATCTTTATAGAAAAGCTGGGGCTGGGGGGACCTTGGCTGTCGAGGACTCTTTGTCTAGTAGTTGGTTTTACAACCGGCTCATACCATTAAACGTGAATCAAACTGCCTTCTCGTGTCAACAGACTGCCTAGCTCTACTAATTGAAGTGGATTAATTGTTTGCCGCTTTTCCCCTATAGGTTATTGTATCTACTACTGGATATGCTGCTTCTTTTAAAAGAGAGATGGCAGTGGGCCCTCAATCTGTACAAGAATTTGGGCAATCAATCACGAGTGAATATATGATCAAAAGAAAAGGGTCTAGTCTCTCTTTCTCTCCTGCTACATTGACTAGCCTTTGACAAGGTTAAGCTATTGAAAAGGGCGGAACAAAAAGTCAAGTTCTTTCACTTTTACAAAGGCGAGATTCATGAGTCCAGTTTAGTATGTAGATTCACTAGTGACATCCCTTAGCTTCTTTCTTCATTCGATTCCCAAGTTCCACATCTTACAATTAGATCCGATCCCGAGAAATTAGGTAAGAAACAACCACTACTTCCTGCCCAAGTCTCGTGAGTAACTAGAAAGACTGTCGATGCAATCTCTCATCTGTCAACTGTCGTAATTGGTCTTCTGGGAACGACGGTCCTGAACCGCACAGGTCCTTCCATCTGTTATGAGTTAATTCCATAGCATAGGGTCAAAGAGAGTCATGGTAGTGTTTTAGATACTACATTTTGATATACTACATATTTTTTATTTTCTGATACAAAATAGTCTTATCATTCATACTTAATAAGTTCGTAGGAAGTAAGGGCATTTTTTGTAAGGACATTATAGGGGGACGGCGGAGTGCCTAGCTATCTACTTTCTTTCAAGAGATAGATAAATAGACATGACATGGAGGCAAGAGAGGCAATCATGGAACCTGACTCACTCAAGCTCAGTGAAAGATTATGATTTATAGTTATCGCTTTTATGACCAATTGATAATAAGGGCTGCCTTCACTAGAAGTCTTGGGTTGTTCATCTGACAGGGGAGGAGCTGCCTAAACCTAAACTGAGTAATAAGAGAAGGAAGGGCAGTTACACTGCTCCTACAATCGAAGCGAAAGCGTAAGCGGTAGCAGCTGTTCCTGAACAACCAGCCTACCCAGTAGAATAGTGTTTAATCACCTCTACTTATACAAATGGGAAAAAGCTAAGCTTCAGTGGCCTAATCCGGTGATTGAGCTACCTAGGATATTAGTTTTCAACGGATTCCGCTTCTATCTATATTGAAACCGTTGTTTGAAAGTCTTTACGTCTTCTGTACCTCCAAAGCTGCAAACGAGGATTAAAAAAAGGCCTTTGGCTTCCTTCTGTTCGAGTTTATCTTTTCAATGCTAGTGCAAATACTGCGGATTACGAAGCATGGAAATATCCCTTCGAACACATCTATCGATGGAAACGGGCTTCTAGCCCCCCTTCGAGGCCTTGGAAGGAAAGGCCGTCCATCGATCCGTGTTTCGTGAATTCTGTTTCTAAGCATTTTGCTACTTTCAAAAGAAGTTCTGGAAGCTCTGCTGCCACTGGAATTAATCTTATTTTTTTTTTATTGATTAGTTTATCATTTGTGGCAAGCTCTAAGTAAGTCAACTTCCAATAATTCTCCAATCGGGCAAGCCCTCTCCTTTCCGTTGATAGCCCTTCAAAGCCAATGCAATGCCAGCCACCCCTGGATCATCACCAGCCACTTCAGGCTTCAGGGTCCGTAGATTTTTATCAAAGACAGGAACTACTCGTTGGACTAAGAATTGAAAGCACAATTACACAACAAAGTCGAAAATGGAATAGATCTTTACACATGGGGTTAACCCAAGAGAGGCGTAGGCGGATATGGAAAGACTCAGATGATCCTATCAATTTTTCCATTGTAATTTGATAACTTTTCTCCAAAGTAGAGATCTATAATCCTAGGATGAACCCAATAAAACCGTAGTCGCAGGACAAGAGCATCACCTTTTGGTGGGTTATAGAGACCGAGTGGGTTATTGGTCTTATGTTTAGTCTGAAAAAACACATTGGACTTTCCATACAGGGCGGTTAAGTGGCAAGCGATCTGTGGCTAAAAGGTCTCCTAAGGTAAGTGAGGAGGCCCATATACGAGGTGGTCAAGAAGGAGCATCTGTGGCATAGATATACCAATTAGAGCATCAAATGAGGAATTGCCCCTTCACTTCCAGTCTTCAGACGACGGAGTCTGTATAAGACAACGGCCAAAGGAAAGCCCCATCTTTATATAAATCAAGGGAGCTTCCTTAGAAGAAGAAAAAAAAAAAAATAAACTTATATGGAGGCTAATAAAGTCGACAGTGAGAGCCTTTCGGATGAAAACTCTTCTTTCTCTCCGGTACGAGATCACTTGGTTGAGAGAGTTTAGGCCCGTTCTCACGGGGCATGAGGAGCTTCGCAGGCGTGAATCCGTAACATCAGAGAGTATGGTGAATTCTAACTAAAAATGCGATGGAAGATCCAGGATATCCTGATTTAGCAAATAACTCAATAAAAGCATGTGGAACCGCTGAGGAGCTCGGGTCAGAACTGGGCTGCTCGTTAATGCTTTGCTTGTTATGCTATTGTAATGCCACAGAGGAAGGGACGGACGGGGGCTTTCATCATCCTCGACAACATCTTTTAGAGCGGGCAGCGGCCTCGAGTAGCAACTGCTGTAGGCATTGGCTTTTAAAAAGAATTTGAGGCGCTATGGCTAGCTGTTCCAACATATGGCTTGCTCTAGCAGACCCGAGGTCTAACATAACAAGTGCTCGATCACCCAGTTCAATGCGGCTGACTCTTCTTGCTCATTGCAAATCAAACAAATCCTATGTATATGGTCCAAGTAGACGAGATATTTTATTACGATCAAATGCCTTCGAAATGGTAACACAAATTCTTGTTCTGAGGCATATATAATCTACGGTTCATATGACTCCTCTTCTACCTCTGCCCATAGCATAGGAAAGAAAGGGGCCTGTCTTCTGTATTCATTATCTTCTTCCCTGTCTGAGATTACATCGCGCCCCGCCCAAGATTAGACTTATCCAGTTGTCGCGGATAACCTATACGATCTCCGTAACTTCTACGAGTTCCACTTCTTACACCATGCATAGGGAGATCCTAATAGCAATCGAGTGAATAGCCTAGCCTTCTTCTCCTGGGGCCTCTGCGGCTTCTCTTGATAAGGGTATTGGACTTCTCTGATAAATACGGCTGTTGTTACTCCCATTACTCTTACTTTTGGAGTAGTAAGCGATGATAGATAGAATGGTTGGACCTTGCCATCTTTGTTCGGCGGGGCCTAGGTCTCAGTCTCGCTTCACTTCTTGCCTTGTTTTGAAGGAGAAAAAGTGACGTATGTAATCGAATTTTTTAAAATCCAGGCTAAATGAGAATCGGAGAAGGATTGACCATAAGCATTGGCTGATGGAAAGCATCACTAGTCGAACGTTGGCCATGATGGAGGCAATCTTAGGTCCCCTTCGTTTCCTAAGCTCAAGTTCGTATGACTCACTTCCTTTCAGTCGAGCCTTTTTTAATCCCTATCCCTCTGGTTGAGCTACTACGTTCCTCACTCTGCTCGCCTTAGCCAAATGTGAAAACACCAATGCAGCAGAGAACGACCGCATTACAACCTTAATTAAGACAGACGACCGAGAAAGAAAGGCGACGCCTTTTCCAAGTGGTTGATCTTAGCGTGCTAGCCGCTGCTTCATTTCGTATAGTGAGAACGCTTTCTCTTTCTTAGCACTCTACCCTGCAGAGAACTCTGGTTGCGCTTTGGTCGGCTTTCTCTTATAGTCTATTTTCTCTGACTTGACTCAGCAGTTAGAGTCTCGCTTTCATACGGCGAGTCCGAAACCAATGACCAATAGTAAACCCTCGTGCGAGTATAACAGCAAGCACCGACTGGCATCAAGGAGTCAACTGAATGACCCAGCTTCCATTTGTTGCCTTCTTCGATCGACCACCCCCTCTTATTCTCTTCATGTATGCCTTAACCCCTTCGGAGACCCTGCCCCGTCCCGAATTGAATGGACGAACAGGAACAAGCTGAAAAAAGGCGCGAGAGAGAGATCTGATAATACCTCCCCTCGATAGGCCCCAGGTGGGCGGACGAGTGCGACCCGGAACAGCCAGATGAGCCTCGGCCTCCAAACGCTCTGCTAACCATCAAATATGGCCGACGAATGACGCGCGTCAGGTGACGATCCCAACCAAGGCTATCGTAAGCCTGACCCGCTACCACTGCATCCGTACGTTTTCCTTTGAATATTTTTATGCCCGGATCCGCGAGGGGACATATTCCCAGGGGATTTAGGAAGAATTGGAAAGCACGGCCTACGATATATGAAGATGATCGCTTATCGAAGGGTTCCGTCCGTCCAGTCCTCGTTGACTTCATTTGAAAGATAAAAGAAAGCTCTCTTAACTTCAAGTCTTCCTACCCCGATGAGGGATAGCCTATCACCACGCTCGTAGAAGGTAGGGTTGGGGTCGCTCGCTTCTATCTATGATATTCTTTCTCAAGAAAAGAGAGGGAGTTTACTAGCTCTTTCAGCCAGGCACTTACTATTCCTAGAGCAAGAGAAACGAGCAGAGCTAGCTACACACCTCCTAGTAAGGGGAACATGGGGCGCAGAAGCTACTTATCTTTCTCGAAGTTTATCTTCCTCGTGATCGAGCAGTCGCTCTATATTATTAGAGATTATAAGGTACCCTTCGGATTTGCTTTATATGCCCAAATATCAACAGCAACGGAAGGGGGGGCTATCTTCGGGTTTCGCTCGTTATAGGACTTGACCAAAGATCTCACGACACGAGCTGACGACAGCCATGCAGCACCTGTATGAAA